>JAHHZJ010009443.1:0-23133 GCA_021437245.1 Aegilops speltoides
TTTAGGTCATGTCTACATAGTTCTCGAACCGTAGGGTCCCCCACGTTTAGTTGGATATAGTATTATTGAGTTATGCATGTTGGTGAATGTTGGGAGTCCGGATGAGATCATGGACATGACGAGGAACTCGGAATGGTCAAATAAAGTTTGATATATGGAATAATATGTTTGATCTCCGGAAGGGTTCAAAGGAAGGGGGATGTTTCGAAATGTTTGGAGTGCAGAACCGTTATTTGGGCCAAAGGGAAACCCACAAGGTTTTGGAAAAAGAAGTTTTGCGAGTCGAGGCGAACGAGGGTCCACGGCATCAGGTCGACGCCGGAACCCGGCGTCTCTGGAAATCGAAAGGACTCTTGCCTTTCGGGTGAAACCGACTTTGTGGAGAGCTTTACTCCAAGTTCGACCCCAAGGCTCAACATATAAATAGAGGTGGGCTAGCACCAAGACACATCAAGAAACCCAAGCCGTGTGCAACCCGTCCCCTCTAGTTTATCCTCGTCATAGTTTTGGTGCTTGTGACCCCGGGAGTGTTCTTCAAACCGCCCTCCCGTCGTCTTTTGGGAACTCATCTACTCGGCCCGTCTTTGGATGGGCGGGGCGTCATCAGTGAGCGTGTGGAAACTCGGAGTGCGTGCGTTTGGTACTTGGATCGGTGGATCGTGAAGGCGTCGACTACATCAACGCGTTGATAAATGCCTACCAGCGATCTTCAAGGGTATGAAGATACACTCCCCTCGTTGCTATACCATCACCATGATCTTGCGTTGCGTAGGAAATTTTTGAAATTACTCGTTCCCCCAATGGTTCGAGCCTAGGTTTTTATCGTTGATGTTATATGCAGTAGAACCAAGTGAGTTGTGGGCGATATAAGTCATCGCCTACCAAATGTCATACTTTGGTTCGGGTATTGTGAGATAAGCGGCGGACCGACATTACCTGCGCTTCTGGGGGGTTTCACGTTCCGAGCACTCGTGCTTAAAGGTTTGGCGGTGCGTCTCTCTCACTTTAGTTGAACGATTGCTCGGTCCTCGGAAGGTTAAAAGCAGTCTTTTGACAAACTATCGTTGTGGTTTTGATGCGTTGGTAAACGGTTCTTGCTAAGCCCGGGCCCGTAAAATTTGCAACAACAATGAAGGCGTCTAACTTGTTTTTCGGGGCATGTTGTGATGTGATATGGTCAAGGCGTGATACTATATTTTATTGTATGAGATGATCATGTTTTGTAACGAAGTTATCGGCTGGCAGGAGCCATATGGTTGTAAACTTTTGTATGAAATGCAAGCGCCCGATAATTGCTTTACTTTATCACTAAGCGGTAGCGATAGTCGTAAAAGCAATAGATGGCGTGAAACAACGATGCTACGATGGAGATCAAGGTGTCGCCCGTGGCGATGGTGATCATGGCGATTGTGAAGATGGAATCTGAAAGCACAAGATGATGATGGCCATATCATATCACTTATATTATTGCATGTGATGTTTATCCTTTATGCATCTTATCTTGCTTTGATTGGCGTAGCATTTTAGATCTCTCACTAATTATCAAGTGTTCTCCACTGATATGCACGTTCCGGATTCTTCGTCTAAGACACCCGTGATGATCGGTGTGATAGGCTCTACGTTCAATAGCAGGTGGCCGCTTAGATTTGCACGGAATACTCATTATACTTGGCGAGCCTAGCATATCTGGATATGGCCTCGGAACCGGAGACCGAAGTCGGCGTGAATCATATAGTAGATATGATCAACATAGAGATGTTCACCATTGAACTACTCCATCTCCGTGATGATCGGACATGGTTTAGTTGATTTGGATCACGTGATCACTTAGATGACTAGAGATGTCTGTCTAAGTGGGAGTTCTTAAATAATATGATTAATTGAACTTAAATTTATCATGAACTTAGTACACGATAGTATTTTGCTTGTCTATGTTTGTTTGTAGATAGATGGCTCGTCTTGTTGTTCAGTTGAATTTTAATCGTTCCTTGAAAGCAAAGTTGAAAGATGATGGTAGCAATTACGGAATTTGGTCCGTATTTGATTATCCTCATTCTTTGCCTGAAAGAGTTACATCACAGAGCACGCTGAGTGCGAACTGTCTTCGTCTGTTGGCCGGCGTTAAACGTCTGGCGAGCAAAGCGATGACTACTCTATAGTTAGATGTGCCATGCTACGGCTTAGAACGGGTCTTCAAGACGTTTTGAGCGTCATGGAGCATATGAGATGTTCTGGGTTGAAGTTAATATTTCAAGCAAATGCCGGATTGAGAGATATAAGTCTCAATAAGTTCTATAGTTGCAAGATGGAGGAGAAGTTACTGTCGGTGAGCATATACTCAAAATGTCGGGTATAATAATCACTTGATTCAATTGGGAGTTAATCTTCCGGATGATAGTCATTGACAAATTCTCAATCATGCCACAAGCTACAAGAGCTTTGTGATGAACTATAATATGCAAGGGATGAACAAGACTATTCGAGCTATTCATAATCTTGAAAGCAGCGGAGGTAGAAATCAGAAGGAGCATCAAGTGTTGATGGTCTAACAAGACCACTAGTTTCAAGAAAGAGCGGCAAGGGAAGAAGAAGAACTTCAAAAGAACGACAAACAAGTTCTTTGCTCAAGAAAAACCCAAGTCTGGACCTAAACTGGCCAGTGCTTCTTTACCATGGTGGCAGGACACTGAGCGGAAGCCCCAAGTATTTGGCGGATAAGAAGGATGGCAAAGTGAACAAAGGTATATGTGATATACATGTTATTGATGTGTACCTTACTAATGCTCGCGGTAGCACCTGGTATTGATCTGGTTACATTGCTAACATTTGCAACTCGAAGCAGGGACTACGGATTAAGCAAGATTAGCTAAGGATGAGGTGACGATCTTGGCGTGGGAAATGGTTCCAAAGTCGATGTGATCGCGATCGACCGCTACCTCTACATCTGTCGGGATTAGTTTTAGACCTGAATAATTGTTATTTGGTGCTGCGTTGAGCATGAACATTATATCTGGATCTTGTTTGATGAGAGATGGTTATTCATTTAATCGAGAAGAATGGTTGTTCTATTTATATGAGTAATATCTTTTATGGTCATGCACCCTAAAAGAGTGGTCTATTTTATTGAATCTTGATAGTAATGATACACATATTCATAATGTTGAAGCCAAGGATCGAGTTGATAATGATAGTGCAACATATTTGTGGCATTGCCGTTTAGGTCATATCGGTATAAAAGCATGAAGAAACTCCATCTTGATGGACTTAGGAATCACTTGATTATGAATCACTTGGTACATCTTGAACAAGTGCCTCATGGGCAAGACAATGACTCCAGTTCTCCGGTTCTATGGAGAAGCAGCAATTTGTTGGAAATCATACATACAGATGTATGTGTGATGAATGTTGAGGCTCGTGGCGGATATCGTTATTTTCACCTTCACAGATGATTTGAGATATGGGTATATCTACTTGATGAAGCACAAGTCTGAAACATTTGAAAAGTTCAAAGAATTTGAGTGAAGTAGAAAATCATCGTAACAAGAAAATAAAATTTCTCACGATCGATCGTGGAGAAGAATATTTGAGTTCACGAGTTTGGTTTACATTTGAAACAATGTGGAATAGTTTACGCAACTCATACTGGAACACCTAGCGAAATGGTGTGTCCGACGTCATGTCGTACTTTACTTGATATAGTGCGATCTATGATGTCTCTTACCGATTCGCTATCGTTTGGGGTTATGCTTTAGAGGCGGCGCATTCACGTTAAATAGGGTACCATCAAAATCCGTTGAGGCGCGCCTTATGAGCGTGGTTTGGAAAAACCAAAGTTGTCGTTTCTCAAAGTTTGGGGCTCAATGCTTATGTGAAGAAACTTCAACAGATAAGCTCGAACCCAAATCGAATGTGTCTTCATAGGATACCCAAAAGAGACTATTGGGTACACCTTCTATCACAGATCTTGGCAAGATTTTTCGTTGCTAAATCGGATCCTTTCTGAGGAGTTTCTCTCGAAAGAAGTGAGTGGGAGGAAAGTAGAACTTGATGAGATAAGTATCTACTCCCTTATTGGAAAGTAGTTCATCACAAGAACCGGTTCTGTGGCATTACACCAATTAGTGGGAAGCTAATGATATTGATCATGAAACTTGGATCAAGTTTCTCTTGAACCTCGTAGAGTCTACGAGTAAGATCCACGAGTGATGCAATCCTATTCTAAGTCATGTTACTAGACCATGATGAACCTCACGAACTATGAAGGCGATGATGAGCCCAGATTCATAAAATGGCTAGAGGCCATGAAATCTGAGATAGGATCTATGTATGAAAACAAAGTATGGACTTTGGTTGACTTGCCGATGATCGGCAAGCCATTGAGAATAAATGGATCTTTAAGAAGAAGGCCGACGATGGTAATGTTACTATCTACAAAGCTCGACTTGTTGCGAAAGGTTTTAACAAGTTCAAGGGTTGACTCTCGATGAGACTTTCTCACCCATAGCGATGCTTAAGTCAATCGAATCATGTTGGCTATTGCTGCATTTCATGATTATGAAATTTGGCAAATGGATGTCATGCATTCTTGAATGGATTTCTAGAAGAAGAGTTGTATATGATGCAGCCTGAAGGTTTTGTTGATCAAAGGTGCTAACAAAGTGTGCAAACTCAGCAGTTCCATTTATGGACTGGTGCAAGCATCTCGGAGTTGGAATAAGCGCTTTGTGAGTGTGATCAAAGCATATGGTTTTATCTGAGACTTTTGGAAGCTTTGTATTTACAAGAAAGTGAGTGGGAGCTCTGTATTTCTAGTTTTATATGTTGATGACATATATTAATTGGAAATGATATAGAATTTCTGGATAGCATAAAGGGATAATTGAATAAAAGTTTTTCAGATGAAAGACCTCGGTGAAGCTGCTTATATTGGGCATCAAGATCTATAGAGATAGATCAAGGCGTAATAGGACTTTCACAAAGCACATACCTTGACAAAATTTTGAAAAAGTTCAAAATGGATCGAGGCAAAGAAAGTTCTTGCACGTGCTACAAGGTGTGAAGTTGAGTCGAACTCAATGCCCGACCACGGCAGAAGATAGAGAAAATGAAAGATGTTCCCTATGCTTGACCATAGGCTCTATCATGTATGCAATCTTGTGTGGAACTGGCGTATGTAGCAATAAGCTTGGCGGTGGGTACCAAAGTAATCAGGAGTGGATCACTGGGCGGTCAAACATCAAATACTGAAAAGGACTAAGGATATGTTTCTCGTATAAGGAGGTGACAAAGAGCTAGTCGTAAATGGTTACGTCGATGCAAGCTTTGACGATCGGACGATTCATCATAAACCGGATCGTGTTATATTAAGCGGTGGGCTGTAAGTTGTGCGTTCAAAACAAAGCGTCGTAGCAGGATCTATGTGAAGTACATGCTATACACGAAGCGGCGAATGAAATCTGGATGAAGGAGTTCATTTCCGATCTAGGTGTCATACCTAGTGCATGGGACGAAGATCTTGTGACAATCTTGGTGCAATTGCCTTGGCAAAGGAATCAGATTTCACAAGAGGACCAAGCACATCAAAGCGCTTCAATTCCATTGGACCAAGTCCAAGTGGAACATAGAGATTTGCAAGATACATACGGATCACGAATGTTTGGAACCCGTTGACTAAGCCTCTCTCACGAGCAAAACATGATCGACACCAGACTCCATGGGTGTTAGAATCATTACTATGTAATCTAGATTATTGACTCTAGTGCAAGTGGGAGACTGAAAACCTAGAGCAATAATAAAGTTATTATTTATTTCCTCATATCATGATAAATGTTTATTATTCATGCTAGGTATGTTAGGAAACATGATACATGTGTGAATACATAAACCATATAGTCACTAGTATGCCTCTACTTGACTAGCTCATTAATCAAAGATGGTTATGTTTCTAACCATAGACATGTGTTGTCAGATTAATGGGATCACATCATTAGAGAATGATGTGATTGACATGACCCATCGTTAACCAGCACTTGATCGTTTAGTATTACTTTGTGCTTTCTTCATGACTTATACATGTTCTGTAACATGAAATTATACAACTCCGTTTACCAAGGAACACTGGGTACTACCAAGCGTCTAGCATGTAGGTGATTATAAAGGAATTTTCTGGTGTCTCAAAAGGTACATGTTGAGTTGGCGTATTTGAGATTAGGTTTTGTACTCCGTTATCGGAGAGGTATCTCTGAGCCCTCTCATTATCTCATCATAAGCCTTGCAAGCATTATAACTAATGAGTTAGTTATGAGATGATGTATTACGAGCGAGTAAAGACTTGCGGTAGCAGATTGAACTAGGTATTGGATACAAGCGGTCGAATCTCGGAAAATATTTCTCTACGATGACAAAGGAACAAGCGTATGTTATCTTGGTTTGACCGATAAAGATCTTCGTGAATATGTAGGAACAATATGGGCATCAGGTCCACTATTGGTTATTGACCGAAACAGTTTAGGTCATGTCTATAGTTCTCGAACCGTGAATCCGCTGCAACAATGTTTAGTTGGCGATATAGTATTATATGAGTTATGCATGTTGGTAACCGAATGTTGTTGGTCCGGATGAGATCATGGACATGACGAGGAACTTTCGAATGAATCAGGAAATAAGTTTGATATATGGAATAATAGTGTTTGATCTCCGGAAGGGTTCAATTCACCGGAAGAATTTAGGATGTTTCCAATGTTTGAATGCGAACCGTTATTGGGCCAAGAAGCCACAAGGTTTTTAGGCCTTGAAGTTTTCTTAGTCGAGCGAACGCGAGTCCTGGCGTCCTGCGGGATTGACGCCGAGAACCTGGCGTCTGGCCTGGAGAGTCAGAGAAGGACTCTTGCCTTCCGGGTGAAACGACTTTGTAGGCTTTACTCAAGTTTGACCCCAAGGCTCAACATATAAATAGAGGGGTAGGGCTAGCACCAAAGACACATCAGAAACACGCCGTGTCTTGCGGCAACCCGTCCCCTCTAGTTTATCCAGCCGTCATCATTTCGTAGTGCTTAAGTAGCCACTGCGAAGTGTTCTTCACCAACACGATCACCACGCCGTCATGCTGCTTGGAACTCATCTCTTCGCCGCGTCTTGGATGGATCGGCGAGGCGTCATCGAGCTGAGCGATGTCTGAAACTTCGGAGGTGCCGTGTTGGTCACCCAGATCGGTCGGATCGTGAAGGCGTGCGACTACATCAACCAGCGTTGATGTAATAACTTCAAGCTTAGTCTTAAGGGTATGAAGATGCTCCCCTCTCGTGCTATACCATCACCATGATCTTGCGTAATGCGTAGGAATTTTTGAAATTACTCGTTCCCCAACTACCTCGTTCTCTTTAATTGGCTGGGGCATAAGGGGAGCACCTTTGCGATTATTCTTCTTGGATTCGTGGGATGTGTTACCTCGGTAGGTGAAGCGAAAGCTAAGCGTTCTTAAGGGAATATTAGGTCGATGAACAAAAGATTTTTGTTTTCTACAACATGAATCCAGATGTTTTGGGTCCTGGCAGCTTACGTTGGCGATTTAGGACATACACCGATGCATCGCATTACTGAAAGAACTACTTGAACTATTCTCTCGGAAGATGTTTCTTACTACCCATGTAATATAACATAACTAGTCGGGTACTTATGCGTTCAGCACTGGCCCTCTGCTTTGGTTTCCATGCATACCCGGTTTATAGCGGCGGGTACCGGATACACCGGTACATGGGTCATTTTGACAAGTCGCCATGACAAATGATTTTCAACCGGCTAGGGACTACATATGTCCATTGAATTACATAGTCACTTGGACTGGCTATATTCTTCCTCTATACCATCAACCAGGCTATTTAGCCTACAATCTGTTAGAATACTTTACTTATTCACCTTCGCAGGTCATACCACCAGACTTACCAGGAATCTCTTACCCATCTGGCCCTACCGGTCGACTTGACCCATATAGTTGGTCAGCCTTAGGCGTGTCAGCGTCTTCACCATGGCGAGCTTCCCTCGCACCTTGTCGACGGTGATACCCATAACCCGGAAGCGCCGTGCTCCTTTGAGCATATCTGACTACCCATTACCTCCCTATCGGGGAGGCGGATGAGCCACGAGCCTGGGCAGCCTACCATCACACCCCGAAGCTCATCGTGTGATTCGCGAAGATCTTCGCAACAAATACCGCTGCGGACAGGTATCCTCTTAAGGGGCCCGTCGGCATACCTACATATATAAACTCTTTTGTCTGGCGTCCTCACTTAGAAGCTGTGCCGCCGGATTCGTTTGAGCTGCAATATCGCGTGAAGCCTCATTCTCCTTCCACCCAGGTCCTGGCCCCGAACTCAAACATCATAATTCGGCCTTGGTGGATATTGGCATCTTGGAAATTGTTTTTCTCTGCCCTAGCTTTTGCATAAGCACTGCAGCTTCATGAGCCTTTAGTACGTCTTTGGAGATGTGACTCACTATCTTTTACGATCTCTGGATTCTCCAGAGTTGTTTGCGGAAATTTTCTATTAGACTTATAAAGCAAGCCAAATACTAACTGGTATATGTCATAAATTTCTTACCAAATGAGGCTATGCAAGTTCCTCTAGTTTGTGACATGACCCTGGTGGGTCTTGCACACCTCTGCTCTTGAGAACAATGAAATCAATGTTGGATCTCTCTTGGCCGGAGTTGGAATCTCGGCTGGTGGAAGCGTGGCAAGTGAGATCTCGGATATAGTCAGGCTGCTACTCTTCTGCCAGGACTGAGATGGGCGCTGTTACATTTCAAGCGCCGGTAATCCGCAGGCAGATTTGCAACTATACCTGCGGCGGTGTTTCGGCCTAACCGCCTTCCTCTTGATCCTGCCTGGCCGGTTACAGCACTGGCGATAGGCCCCGGGGGCACCGGCACACTTTATTCAATGGTGGCCTTTATAAAATGCGATATTTGTGCATAAGGCATGGTGTAAGGAATCCTCTTTGATGTTGGGGAGCGTAGTAATTTCAAAAATTTCCTCGCTACGCAAGATCATGGTGATGTATAGCAGAGAGAGAGTGTTGTCTCGTACCCTCGTAGACCCGAAGCGAGCGATCTGGCGTAGAGGAAGTAGTCGTCGTTCTCCTCGCGATCCGACCGATCCGGCGCCGTTACTCCGGCGCCCCGAGTTCTTGACACGTACAGCTCGATGGCGTCCCTCGTACTCGATCCAGCCGAGTGTCGAGGAGAGTTCCGTCGGCCTGACGGCGTGGTGGCGATCTTGATGTTTCACCGCGCGGGGCCGCCTAAGCTTGACAGTATAACCGAGGTGGAATATGGTGGAGGGGGCACGCTGCGGCTGAGAGCGATCTAAAGATCAACTTGTGTGTTCTAGGTGCCCCCCTGCCCGTATATAAAGGAGCCAGGGAAGGGGCGGCGGCCAGAGAGGCGGCGGGAGGAGTCCTACTCCTCACGGGAGTGATTTCCCCCAATCCTAGTTGGACTAGGATTTGGGGGAGGGAAGAGAGAGAGGGGCCGGCCCTTCTCCTAGTCCTAGTAGGACTAGGGAAGGGGGGCTGTAGCGCCCTCCTAGGGCTGCCCTTCTCCTTTCCACTAAGGCCCATCGAGGCCCATTTACCTCCGGGGGTTCAGTAACCTCCGGTACTCGGTAAATTCCGTTTTCGCGGAACCATTCGAACTCCAAACATAGGCTTCAATATATCAATCTTTATGTCTCGACCATTTGAGACTCCTCGTCATGTCCGTGATCACATCCGGGACTCGAACTCCTTGGTACATCAAAATACATAAACTCATAATAAGCATCATGAAACCTTAAGCGTGCGGACCCTACGGTTCGAGAACAATGTAGACATGACCTAGAACTATTCACGGTCAATAACCAACAGCGGGACCTGGATGCCCATATTGGTTCCTACATATTCTCTGAAGATCTTTATCGGTCGGACCGCATAACAACATCGTTGTTCCTTTGTCATCGGTATGTTACTTGCGAGATTGATCGTCGGTATCAATACCTAGTTCAATCTCGTTACGGCAAGTCTCTTTACTCGTTCCGTAATACATCATCTCACAACTAACTCATTAGTTGTAGTGCTTGCAAGGCTTGATGATGTGCATTACCGAGAGGGCCGAGAGATACCTCTCAGAGCAATCGGAGTGACAAAACCTAATCTCGAAATCGCCAACCCAACATCGCCTTTGGAGACACTGTAGTACTCCTTTATAATCACCCGATTCGTTGTGACGTTTGGTAGCACCAAAGTGTTCCTCCGGTGGCAGGAGTTGCATAATCTCATAGTTACGAGGAACATGTATAAGTCATGGATAAAAGCGGTAGCAACATACTAAGCGATCGTGTGCTAAGCTAATGGAATGGGTCATGTCAATCAGATCATTCTACTAATGATGTGACCTTGTTAATCAAATAACAACTCTTTGTTCATGATCGAGGAAACATAACCATCTTTGATTAACAAGCTAGTCTAGTAGAGGCATACTAGTGACATCTTGTTTTGTCTATGCATTCACACATGTATCATGTTTCCGGTTAATACAATTCTAGCATGAATGATAAACATTTATCATGAAATAAGGAAATAAATAATAACTTTATTATTGCCTCTAGGGCATATTTCCTTGATCTCCCACTTGCACTAGAGTCAATAATCTAGATTACATAGTAATGATTCTAACACCCATGGAGTCTTGGTGCTAATCATGTTTTGCTCGTGGAAGAGGCTTAGTCAGCGGAGTGCGCAACATTGAGATCCGTGTGTATCTTGCAAATCTCTATGTCTCCCACGGACTAAGTCCGGATGGAATTGAGGCGTCTCTTGATGTGCTTGGTCCTCTTGTGAAATCTGGATTCCTTCGCTAAGGCAATTGCTCGATATTGTCACGAGAAGATTTTCATTGGACCCGATGCACTAGGTATGACACCTAGATGGGATATGAACTCCTTCATCGAGACTCCTTCATTAGCTGCTTCGAAGCTGCTATGTATTCCGCTTCACATGTAGATCCCTTCTGACGCTTTGTTTAGAACTGCACCAATGAGCTCCTCCGTTTAGTGTAAATCGTATCCGGTCTGCGATTTAGAATCGTCCGGATCGGTGTCAAAACTTGCATCAGCGTAACCTTTTACGATGAGCTCTTTGTCACCTCCATATCTGAGAAACATATCCTTAGTCCTTTTCGGTATTTCGGGATGTTCTTGACCGCTGTCCGATGATCCACTCTGGATTACTTTGGTACCTCCTGCTAGGCTTATAGCAAGGCACACATCGGTGCAGTACCGACATTGCATACATGATAGAGCCTATGGCTGAAGCATAGGAACATCTTTCATTTTCTCTCTATCTTCTGCGGTGGTGGGGCATTGAGTCGACTCAACTTCACACCTTGTAACACAGGCAAGAACCCTTTCTTTGCTTGATCCATTTGAACTTCTTCAAAATTTTGTCAAGGTATGTGCTTTGTGAAAGTCAATTAAGCGTCTTGATCTATCTCTATAGATCTTAATGCCCAATATGTAAGCAGCTTCACGAGGTCTTTCATTGAAAAACTCTTATTCAAGTATCCTTTATGCTATCCGAAATTCTATATCATTTCCGATCAGCAATATGTCATCCACATATAATATCGAGAAATGCTCTGAGCTCCACTCACTTTCTTGTAAATCTGGGCTTCTCCAAAAGTGCTGTACAAACCCAAATCTTTGATCACACTATCAAAGCGTTTATTCAACTCGAGATGCTTGCACCAGTCCATAAATGGATCATTGGAGCTTGCACACTTTGTTAGCTCCTTTGGATCGATAAAACCTTACGGTTGCATCATATACAACTCTTCTTCGAAACCCATTCAGGAATGCGGTCTTTACATCCATTTGCCAAATTTCATAATCATAAAATGCGGCAATTGCTAACATGATTGAGACGGACTTAAGCATCGCTTCTGGTGAGAAGGTCTCATCGTAGTCAATCCCTTGAACTTGCGAAAACCTTTTGCGACAAGTCGAGCTTTATAAACGATAACATTACCGTCGCGTCGGTCTTCTTCTTGAAGATCCACTTGTTTTCTATTGCTTGCCTACCCTCGGGCAAGTCAACCAAAATCCATACTTTGTTTTCATACATGGATCCCATCTCAGATTTCATGGCCTCAAGCCATTTTGCGAATCTGGGCTCACCATCGCTTCTTCATAGTTTGTAGGTTCATCATGATCTAGTAGCATGATTTCTAGAATAGGATTACCGTACCACTCAGTGCGGATCTTACTCTGGTTGATCTCGAGGTTACGTAGTAACTTGATCGAAGTTTCATGATCAACATCATCAACTTCCTCACTACTTGGTGTAGGTGTCTCGAAACCGGTTTCTGCGACGAACTACTTTCAAGTAAGGGAGAAGGTACTATTACCTCATCAAGTTCCACTTTCCTCCCACTCACTTCTTTGAGAGAAACTCCTTCTCTAGAAAGGATCCATTCTTAACAACAAATGTCTTGCCTTCGGATCTGTGATAGAAGGTGTACCCAAGCTGTCTCCTTTGGGTATCCTATGAAGACACATTTCTCCGATTTGGGTTCGAGCTTATCGAGGTTGAAGCTTTTTCACATAAGCATCGCATCCCCAAACTTTAAGCGACAACTTTGGTTTCTTGCTAAACCACAGTTCATAAGGTGTCGTCTCAGCAGTTTGACGGTGTTCTATTCGGTGTGAATCGGCCGTCTCTAGAGCATAACCCCAAAGCGATAGCGGTAAATCTGTAAGAGACATCATAGATCGTACCATATCTAGTAAAATACGATTCGACGTTCGGACACACCATTCTGTTGTGGTGTTCGGGTGGCGTGATTCTTGAAACTATTCGCATTGTTTCAAATGTAGACCAAACTCGTAACTCAAATATTCACCTCCACGATCAGATCGTAGAAACTTAATTTTCTTGTTACGATGATTTTCAACTTCACTCTGAAATTCTTTGAACTTTTCAAATGTTTCAGACTTATGTTTCATTAAGTAGATATACCCATATCTGCTTAAGTCATCTGTGAAGGTGAGAAAATAACGATATCCATACGAGCCTCAACATTCATCGGACCACATACATCTGTATGTATGATTTCCAACAAATCCGTTGCTCTCTCCATAGTCCGGAGAGCGGTGTTCTAGTCATCTTGCCCATGAGGCACGGTTACTTAAGTGCCAAGTGATTCATAATCAAGTGACTCCAAAAGTCCATCAATATGGAGTTTCTTCATCGCTTTACCGATATGACCTAAGCGGCGAGTGCCACAAATAAGTTGCACTTTCATTATCAACTCTGCATCTTTTGGTTTCAACATTATGAATATGTGTATCACTACTATCGAGATTCATCAAAATAGACCATTCCTCAAGGGTGCATGACCATAAAGATATTACTCATATAAATAGAACAACCATTATTCTCGATTTAAATGAATAACCGTCTCGCATCAAACAAGATCCGGATATAATGTTCATGCTCAGCGAGGCACCAAATAACAATTATTTAGGTCTAAAACTAATCCCGAAGGTAGATGTAGAGGTAGCGTGCCGACCGCGATCACATCGACTTTGGAACCATTTCCCAGCGCATCGTCACCTCGTCCTTTGCGAGTTAAGCAATCGTAGTCCTGTTTGAGTTGCAAATATTAGCAGAGAACCGGTATCAAATACCAGTGCTACTACGAGCTCTAGTAAGGTACACATCAATAACATGTATATCACATATACCTTTGTTCACCTTGCCATCCTTCTTATCCGCCAAATACTTGGGGCAGTTCCGCTTCGGTGACCGATCGCTTGCGGTAGAAGCACTCGATTTCAGGTTTAGGGCCGGACTTGGGTTTCTTCTCTGAGCAGCAACTTGCTTGCTGTTCTTCTTGAAGTTCCTTCTTCTTCCCTTTGCCTTTCTTCTTGAAACTAGTGGTCTTATTGACCATCAACACTTGATGCTCCTTCTTGATTTCTACCTCCGCAGCCTTTAGCATTGCGAAGAGCTCGGTATAGTCTTTACTAACCCTTGCATATTATAGTTCATCACGAAGCCTTTGTAGCTTGGTGGCGGTGATTGAAGAATTTTGTCAATGACACAATCATCGGAAGATTAACTCCCAATTGTGTCAAGTGATTGTAGTACCCGGACATTACGAGTATATGCTCACTACGAGAACTATTCTCCTCCATCTTGTAGCTATAGAACTTATTGGAGACTTCATATCTCTCAATCCGGGCATTACTGTTGGAATATTAACTTCAACTCTGGAACATCTCATATGCTCCATGGCGTTCAAAAGCGTCGTTGAAGTCCGGTTCTAAGCCGTAAAGCATGGCACCTTGAACTATAGAGTAGTCATCAGCTTTGCTCGCAGGCGTTCATAACATCTGCGGTTGCATTAGCAGGCACTGGCACCTAGCGGTGCATCGGGGCGTAACTCTTACATGCAGCAATGAGGATGATCCTCAAATTACGGACCCGATCCGTGTAATTACTACCATCATCTTTCAACTTTGCTTTCTCAAGGAGCATTAAAATTCAACGGAACAACAGCACGAGCCATCTATCTACAATCAAACATAAACAAGCAAGATACTATCGGTACTAAGTTCATGATAAATTTAAGTTCAATTAATCATATTACTTAAGAACTCCCACTTAGAAAGACATCTCTCTAGTCATCTAAGTGATCACGTGATCCAAATCAACTAAACCATAACCGATCATCACGTGAAATGGAGTAGTTTTCAATGGTGAACATCTTATGTTGATCATATCTACTATATGATTCACGCTCGACCTTTCGGTCTCCGTGTTCGAGGCCATATCTGCATATGCTAGGCTCGTCAAGTATAACCGAGTATTCTGCGTGTGCAAAACTGGCTTGCACCGTTGTAGATGGACGTAGAGCTTATCACACCCGATCATCACGTGGTGTGCAGGCACGACGAACTTTGGCAGCGGTGCATACTCGGGAGAACACTTCTTGATAATTTAGTGAGAGATCATCTTATAATGCTACCGTCAATCAAAGCAAGATAAGATGCATAAAGGATAAACATCACATGCAAATCAATATAAGTGATATGATATGGTCATCATCATCTTGTGCTTCATGATCTCCATCTTGCGGCACCACCATGATCACCATCGTCACCGGCGCGACACCTTGATCTCCATCGTAGCATCGTTGTCGTCTCGCCAAACTTATGCTTCTCGACTATCGCTACCGCTTAGTGATAAAGTAAAGCATTACTGAAGCGATGCATTGCATACAATAAGCGACAACCATATGGCTCCAGCCGATTGCCGATAACCGGTTACAAAACATGATCATCTCATACAATAAAATATAGCATCACGTCTTGACCATATCACATCACAACATGCCTGCAAAAACAAGTTAGGCGTCCTCTACTTTGTTGTTGCAAATTTTACGTGGCTGCTACGGGCTTAAGCAAGAACCAGTCTCACCTCGCATCAAAACCACAGCGATACTTCGTCAAATAGACTCGTTTAACCTTCTCAAGGACGGGCGTAGCCACTCAGTTCAACTAAAGTGAGAGAGCGAGGCACCCACCGGTCACCTTTAAGCAGCGAGTGCTCGTGGCGGTGAAACCAGTCTCGCGTAAGCGTCTGGCGTAATGTCGGTCAGGGCGCTTCATCTCACAATACCGCTGAACCAAAGTATGACATCTTTGGTAGGTAGTATGACTTATATCGCCCACAACTCACTTGTGTTCTACTCGTGCAAAACATCAAACCATAGAAAAAACCTAGGCTCGGATGCCTTTGTTGGGGAGCGTAGTAATTTCAAAAATTTTCCTCGCTGCGCAAGATCATGGTGATGTATAGCGAGAGGAGAGTGTTGTCTCGTACCCTCGTAGACCCGGCGAAGCGATCTGGCGTAGAGGAAGTAGTCATCGTTCTCCTCGCGATCCGACCGATCCGGCGCCGTTACTCCGGCGCCCCGAGTTCTTGACACCGTACAGCTCGATGGCGTCCCTCGTACTCGATCCAGCGAGTGTCGAGGAGAGTTCGTCGACCTGACGGCGTGGTGGCGATCTTGATGTTTCACCGGCGCGAGCTTCGCCTAAGCTGCGACGGTATAACGAGGTGGAATATGGTGGAGGGGCGCTGCGGCTGAGAGCGATCTAAAGATCAACTTGTGTGTTCTAGGTGCCCCCTGCCCCGTATATAAAGGAGCAGAGGGAAGGGGCGGCGGCCAGAGGAGGCCGGCCGAGTCCTACTCCCTCAGGAGTAGGATTCCCCCAATCCTAGTTGGACTAGGATTGGGGAGGGAAGAGAGAGAGGGGCGCCCTTCTCCTAGTCCTAGTAGGACTAGGGAAGGGGGCCTTGGCGCCCTCCTAGGGCTGCCCTTCTCCTTTCCACTAAGGCCCATCGAGGCCCATTTACCTCCGGGGGTTCGGTAACCTCCGGTACTCGGTAAATTCCGTTTCGCTTGGAACCATTCGAACTCCAAACATAGGCTTCAATATATCAATCTTTATGTCTCGACCATTTGAGACTCCTCGTCATGTCCGTGATCACATCCGGGACTCGAACTCCTTGGTACATCAAAATACATAAACTCATAATAAGCATCATGAAACCTTAAGCGTGCGGACCCTACGGTTCGAGAACAATGTAGACATGACCTAGAACTATTCACGGTCAATAACCAACAGCGGGACCTGGATGCCCATATTGGTTCCTACATATTCTCTGAAGATCTTTATCGGTCGGACCGCATAACAACATCGTTGTTCCTTTGTCATCGGTATGTTACTTGCGAGATTGATCGTCGGTATCAATACCTAGTTCAATCTCGTTCTTGGCAAGTCTCTTTACTCGTTCGTAATACATCATCTCACAACTAACTCATTAGTTGTAGTGCTTGCAAGGCTTGATGATGTGCATTACGAGAGGGCCGGAGATACCTCTCCAGAGCAATCGGAGTGACAAAACCTAATCTCGAAATCGCCAACCCAACATCGCCTTTGGAGACACTGTAGTACTCCTTTATAATCACCCGATTCGTTGTGGCGTTTGGTAGCACCAAAGTGTTCCTCCGGTAGCAGGAGTTGCATAATCTCATAGTTACGAGGAACATGTATAAGTCATGGATAAGCGGTAGCAACATACTAAGCGATCGTGTGCTAAGCTAATGGAATGGGTCATGTCAATCAGATCATTCTACTAATGATGTGACCTTGTTAATCAAATAACAACTCTTTGTTCATGATCAGGAAACATAACCATCTTTGATTAACAAGCTAGTCTAGTAGAGGCATACTAGTGACATCTTGTTTTGTCTATGCATTCACACATGTATCATGTTTCCGGTTAATACAATTCTAGCATGAATGATAAACATTTATCATGAAATAAGGAAATAAATAATAACTTTATTATTGCCTCTAGGGCATATTTCCTTCAGTTTTGCACACGCAGAATACTCAGGTTAAACTTGACGAGCCTAGCATATGCAAATATGGCCTCGGAACACAGAGACCGAAAGGTCGAGCATGAATCATATAGTAGATATGATCAACATAGTGATGTTCACCATTGAAAACTACTCCATCTCGCGTGATGATCGGTTATGGTTTAGTTGATTTGGATCACGTGATCACTTAGATGACTAGAGATGTACATCTAAGTGGGAGTTCTTAAATAATATGATTAATTGAACTTAAATTTATCATGAACTTAGTACTGATAGTATTTTGCTTGTCTATGTTTGTTGTAGATAGATGGCTCGTGATGTTGTTCCGTTGAATTCTAATCGTTCCTTGAGAAAGCAAAGTTGAAAGATGATGGTAGCAATTACGGACTAGATGCGTAACTTGAGATTATCCTCATTGTTGCCTGAGAAGAATTACATCTGGAAGCACCGCTGGGTGCGAACTTTCTTTGTTGATGGCTGCGGCGTTAAAGCGTCTGGCGAGCGAAGCTGATGACAACTCGATAGTTCGATGTGCCATGCTACGGCTTAGAACCGGGTCTTCAACGGCGTTTTGAATGTCATGGAGCATATGAGATGTTCAGGAGTTGAAGTTAATATTTCGAGCAAATGCCGGATTGAGAGATATGAAGTCTCAATAAGTTCTATAGCTGCAAGATGGAGAGAATAGTTCTGTCGGTGAACACATACTCAAAATGTGGGTATAATAATCACTTGATTCAATTTGGGAGTTAATCTTCACGATGATAGTGTGATTGATAAATTCTTCAATCACGCCACCAAGCTACAAGAGCTTCGTGATGAACTATAATATGCAAGGGATGAACAAGACTATTCGAGCTCTTCACAATGCTAAAAGCCGTGGAGGTAGAAATCAGAAGGAACTTCAAAAAAGAGCGGCAAGCAAGTTGCTGCTCAAGAGAAGAAACCCAAAGTGCGGACCTAAGCACAGGCCCAGGTGCTTCTCTTTGCCAAGCGGTGGACCTTTGAGCGGAACTGCCCCAAGTATTTGGCGGATAAGAAGGATGGCAAGGTGAACAAAGGTATATGTGATATACATGTTATTGATGTGTACCTTACTAGAGCTCGTAGTAGCTTTGGGTATTTGATCTTGGTTACATTGCTAATATTTGCAACTCGAAGCAGGGACTACGGATTAGCGAAGATTGGCTAAGGGCGAGGTGACGATCTGGCGTGGGAAATGGTTCCAAAGTCGATGTGATCATGATCGACACGCTACCTCTACATCTACCATCGGGATTAGTTTTAGACCTAAATAATTGTTATTTGGTGCGGCGTTGAGCATGAACATTATATCGCATCTTGTTTGATGTGAGGCGGTTATTCATTTAAATCGAGAGAATAATGGTTGTTCTATTTATATGAGTAATATCTTTTATGGTCATGCACCCTTGAAGAGTGGTCTATTTTAGTGAATCTCGATAGTAATGATACACATATTCATAGTGTTGAAACCAAAAGATCAGAGTTGATAGCGATAGTGCAACTTATTTGTGTACTTGCCGTTTAGGTCATATCGATTGTAAAAGCGCATGAAGAAACTCCATCTTGATGGGCTTTTGGAATCACTTGATTATGAATCACTTGGTACTTGCGAACCGTGCCTCATGGGCAAGATGACTAAAACGCTGTTCTCTGGAACTATGGGCGAGCAAGCGATTTGTTGGAAATCATACATCTTGATGTTTGTGGTCCAATGAATGTTGAGGCTCATGGCGGATATCGTTATTTTCTCACCTTCACAGATGATTTGAGCGAGATATGGGTATATCTACTTAATGAAACACAAATGCTGAAACATTTGAAAAGTTCAAAGAATTTCAGAGTGAAGTTGAAAATCATTATAACAAGAAAATAAAGTTTCTACAATCTAATCATGGAGGAGAATATTTGAGTTCTGAGTTTGGTTTACATTTGAAACAATGCGGAATAGTTTAGCAACTCCATACCGGAACACCTAGCGAAATGGTGTGTCGAGCGTCATGTCGTACTTTACTAGATATGGTGCGATCTATGATGTCTCTTCTTGATTTACGCTATCGTTACGGGTTATGCTTTAGAGGCGGCGCATTCACGTTGAATAGGGCACCATCAAAATCCGTTGAGACGACGCCTTATGAACTGTGGTTTGGCAAGAAACCAAAGTTGTCGTTTCTTAAAGTTTGGGGCTGCGAGGCTTATGTGAAGAATTTCAACCAGATAAGCTCAAACCTAAATCGGAGAAATGTGTCTTCATAGGATACCCAAAAGAGACTATTGGGTACACCTTCTATCACAGATCTGAGGGCAAGATTTTCGTTGCTAAAATCGGATCCTTTCTAGAGAAGGAGTTTCTCTCGAAAGAAGTGAGTGGGAGGAAAGTAGAACTTGATGAGGTAACTATACCTGCTCCCTTATTGGAAAGTAGTTCATCACAAGAACCGGTTCCTGTGACAACTACACCAATTAGTGAGGAAGCTAATGATATTGATCATGAAACTTGGATCAAGTTTCTCTTGAACCTCGTGGAGTGCGCGAGTAAGATCCGCACCAGTGAATGCGGTAATCCTATTACGGAAGTCATGTTACTTGACCATGATGAACCTACGAACTAAGAGGCGATGATGAGCCCAGATTCTGCAAAATGGCTAGAGGCCATGAAATGCGAGATGGGATCCATGTATGAGAACAAAGTATGGACTTTGGTTGACTTGCCCGATGATCGACAAGTCATTGAGCATAAATGGATCTTTAAGAAGAAGGCGGCGCTGATGGTAATGTAGCTGTCTATAAAGCTCGACTTGTTGCGAAAGGTTTTAGACAAGTTCAAGGGTTGACTACGATGAGACTTTCTCACCCGTAGCGATGCTTAAGTCTGTCCGAATCATGTTAGCTATTGCTGCATTTTATGATTATGAAATTTGGCAAATGGATGTCAAAACTGCATTCTTGAATGGATTTCTGGAAGAAGAGTTGTATATGATGCAGCCAGTAGGTTTTGTTGATCCAAAAGGTGCTAACAAAGTGTGCAAGCTCTAGCGATCCATTTATGGACTGGTGCAAGCATCTTGGAGTTTGAATAAATGCTTTGATAGTGTGATCAAAGCATATGGTTTTCTCTGAGACTTTTGGGCTTTGTATTTACAAGAAAGTGAGTGGGAGCTCTGTAGCATTTACGATATTATATGTAGATGACATATTATTAATTGGAAATGATATAGAATTTCTAGATAGCATAAAGGATACTTAAATAAAAGTTTTTCAATGAAAGACCTCGGTAAAGCTGCTTACATATTGGGCATCAAGATTTATAGAGATAGATCAAGGCAGCTTAATAGGACTTTCACAAAGCACATACCTTGATAAATTTTTAAAAAGTTCAAAATGGATCGAAGCAAAGAAAGGGTTCTTGCCGTGCTACAATGTGTGAAGTTGAGTCGGACTCAATGCCCGACCACAATGAAGATAGAGAAAATGAAAGATATTCCTATGCTTCAGCCATAGGCTCTATCATGTATGCAATCTTGTGTACCGGACGGCGTATGCTTAGCAATAAGCTTGCGGGGAGGTACCAAAGTAATCGAGGGTAGATCAGCGGGCAGCGGTCAAGAACATCTGAAATACGAAAAGGACTAAGGATATGTTTCTCGTATATGGGGTGACAAAGAGCTAATATCGTAAATGGTTACGTCGATGCAAGCTTTGACACGATCAGGACGATTCTAAATGCATAAGCGGATCGTATTTTTATTAAGCGGTGGAGCTGTAAGTTGGTGCAGTTCTAAACAAAGCGTCGTGGTAGGATCTACATGTGAGCGGAGTACATAGCTGCTTGAGCGATAAATGAAGAAGAATGCGGATGAAGGAGTTCATTTCGATCTCGTGTCATACCTAGTGCATCGGGACCAATGAAGATCTTACGGGACAATCTTGGTGCAATTGCCTTGGCAAAGGAATCTAGATATCACAAGAGGACCAAGCACATCAAGAGGCGCTTCAATTCCATCGGGACCAAGTCAAGTGGGAGACATAGAAATTTGCAAGATACATATCCGCGAGCCCTAGATTGATTCCATGAGGTTCCACCTCGTGGGCGGAGTTTCGTCCGTAAGCTTGCACGATTTTTCGAGGAAAACCCTTCATATAGCGAAGATGGGCTGGACCCGAGGCCAAGGAGATGGTGGGCGGCGCCCTAGGCGCCTGTCTCTGGCAGGTGTGGGCCGCCTATTCTTTTGCCTAAAATTCTTATTAAATCTGAAAAAGTTGTTTGTGAGTCTCGGGTCTTTTGGAGTTGTGCAAAATAGGTTTCAACGTTTGCTCCTTTTTGACCGAAATTCAATTAAGGCATCCCCCTCTTCATGGTAAACCTTGTAAAATAAGGAGAATAGCCATAAGATTGAGATATAATGTGTAATAACAGCCCATAATGCAATAAATATTGATATAAAGCATGATGCAAAATGGCGTATCAACTCCCCAAGGTTAGACCTCGCTTGTCCTCAAGCGAAGCGAAATCGAAAAATATGTCCACATATTTAGAGATAGAGTGTCGATAAAATAAAATGGACATGAGGGCATCATGATCATTCTAATAACAACAAATATATGGATTTTGTCATATGATTTCCTATGTTCAAGTGATAAGCAATTCACAATGTAAGTATGGTTCAAAAACTTCATTGGGAACTAAAAACTATAATCTCGTCATTGAAGAATTGCAATTTATGTAACATCGGAAAGAGTCAATAATAGAGCTTTTAGCAAGCCCACATACTCAACTATCTTGTAGTCCCCTATAATTGTTAACTCTCATGCAATACTTGTGGTTATAGAGTTTTAGCGGACGAGAAAGATAGGGGCTTATTGTGTTGCCTCAGCGTACTCACCTTTAGGTGATGTCAAAATAATAGCCTATGAACTTACATCAATTGGATATATTATCATGATCTTTTAAACACAAGGAGCTTGCCAAAGGATAAAAATAAAAAAGGAAAGGTGAGGATCACCTTGACTCAAGCATAAAGTAAAAACATAAAGTAAAAGATAGGCCCTTTGCGAGAGGCGAGGTTGTCATGTGCGTTTAGGGTTGATGCACGAAATCTTAATGCAAAAAACGTCACTTTATATTGCCTTGTATGTGGACCTTTATTATGCAATCCGTCACTTTTATTACTTCCACAACAAGTTAGTACAAAGCTTATTTTCTGCACTAATAAGTCATACATATTTAAGAGCAATTTTTATTGCTTGCCATGACAACTTACTTGAAGGATCTTACTCAATCCATGGTAGGTATGGTGGAATCTCATGGCAAACGGGTTTAAGGATATTTGGTAGCACAAGTAGTATCTCTACTTGGTGCAAGAATTTAGCTAGCATGAGGGGAAGGCAAGCTCAACATGTTTGGAGGTCAATGACAATATACTTTAAGCGAGATGTGGAAAACATAAACCATTACGTTGTCTTCCTTGTCCAACGTCAACTCTTTTAGCATGTCATACTTAATGAGTGCTTCACAATCATAAAAGATGTCCAAGATAATATATTTATATATGAACCCTCTTTCCTTATCACTTCCTATTAATTGCCAATGAAAGGCTCGTTCATCAACTCTCAACAATTTTT
>JAHHZJ010009451.1:0-31371 GCA_021437245.1 Aegilops speltoides
TTGGCGCTTGGTCTGGGACATCGACCGGTGGTGGCGTCGCTTCCGGCAACAACCTTGCCGTGTCTAGTTCGCGGCAGCTTAACTTGAGCGGACTTCGAGCGAAGCGAGGTGCGAAGCTGGTCGCCTTCGCTCTTTTACTCGTTGAGTGTGTTGAAGCGAAGTAAAGTGCGGCTATCCTAGCAGGCTCCTCGGCGTGCAGGTTTGAGCACAAGCGACAAATCGAGAGGATATAGCGAATAAAAGTATGAGATTAAGGGTGCTCTGCGAAGTGCGGCGACTTAGCTTTTCTTTCTTGTTTCTTCGCACCCATTGGAGGTGCCCAATGGTGCGTTCTGCGGCGGCGCAGCACTCGGGAGGTGCATTTGCGGAGCGAACACCAAAGTTGTCTTCGCCGGGCTTAGGCGTTCGAGGCTGCGCTCGTCGAGATAACACGAGCCGTCCTCGCGGACTTAGAGCTCGATAAGCGCGTCCTCGGCTGCGTAGCGCTCGAGAACACGCTTGCGGGCGTAGGGGAGGCGGGAAGCGGCGCGAGAGCAGGTCGTGCTCGGACTCTTATAGCGATAAGAGGCGAGGTCTTGTCGGCTTTCGCTTGCTCATGCTCGGACAGCGGTCGGAGCATCCCGAACCCGGCATGTTCTAGCCCGCATGGGCACCATCTTCTAACGCAGCGCGCTGGGTTGTGGTCGCTGAGATGGGCGTGGGTCTCGGAGGCGGCGTGGTCCTCCGCCCGTCCTTGGATCTGGTGGCACCGGAGCACCCTCGCGGTGTCCACCCTTCCACCGCGTCTCCTCCGCTTTGCCGTCGGCTCCGGTGGCGGCGGGGAAAACGGAGAATGGGTCTGCGACCCTCGGCTCTCGTCTTGAGGCCATGATGCGATTGTCGATGAACTGCGCGAAGCTGGAAGGTTGATGAAAAGTCTTTGGCCTGACGCGGATCAGAGTTCGCACAACCTCGGCGCCCCTACAGCGCGCCCGAGATGTCAGCGGCGGATGGGTGGCGCGGCACCTATGGGGCGGGCCCTCGTGTGTTGACGCAGGCGGAGGCTGCGCGGAGAGCGGATCGGCGGCAGCGGGATTTTACCGCGGGCGCGATCGTCGCGTAAACCCTCTTGCTGCATTGTGTTGTATTTGATCTTGCTCGAGAATCGAGCAAAGCGGTGGAGTGGTGTGCGAAACCCTCGAGAGGTAGCTATTCGCCGAACCTCCTCGCGAGAATAGCGACGGTTGGAACCCCTCTCGTTGTGCATGGGCCTCCTTTTATAGGGCAAGGGTCACGACGGTGTCAGCGTGGTAGAGGGGTAAAAGCGTAAAGAGGTGGTAGTTGGAATAGTGCGGAGCGGTGCAGCTCGGTGCTTTCTACCTACTTTGTGAGGAGGGACAAGGGCATTAAATGCCCGTCGCCGTCGCCCAAAGCTCCGCCATTCGTCTTCTTTCCCACGGCGAAGCCACCACCGTGGAGTGCCACCGCATTCTTCATGCGTCTGACCACCCGCCAGCGTCTCGGAAAAATTTGGAGGCGTGGGCCGAATGAGCTGGGGTGCGGGCACGTAGCATAAACTCTCCAAACAGCCTTGCCCAGGCCTTGATCTTCGGACCGAAACTTGTCAGACTCTGTGACTTACGCCCCGGGTCTCAGCCACTTGTCGTGCGTGAACTGTGATGTGATCTTACAGGTCCTCCCGACGAGGCTCCTCTCGCGCAGGATCATGTAAAGATACGGCGTGGCCTTGAGCACTGGAATGGCCTTCGGACAAGCTCCTCTTGCCGAGGTCTTGAGATTCTATCTTGCCTACTTTGTTCTTGAGCGCGGCTTGGTGTGGAAGCGGAGATGATCTCCGGCAAGCATTTGATGGATCTAGTTGCGGGGGCTGGAACTGCCGATGCACAAGTTAGGGCGCTGAGGTTACCCTTACCTTAGCTCTACCGACACATATACCTTTCGAAATGGTGTTCTCATACTCCGATGTGAATACCAATCCTTCTCGACAATCGAGATTGTCATGTCAATCCTTTTCAACGGTGTGTTTCTCTTCAAGTGGATCAAATCACTTCAACATCCAGCAAGACCAATTATCATTTCTTCTCTCAATGGTGTTTGTTTCATCCGTCTCCAAGTTGCCTTTGTTTTCCGCCCACCCACCCTTTTCCTCAAGGAGGACTAAGATTTCTTTACCAAGTATCCTTTTATTTTTGTGAAGTTTCTCCATTCTTTTCCGTCAATGTTCTTACCGGTGGTTCTCAAGAAGATGTTCTACTAGTTAAGTCATTCCTCATTCCTTTCTCTTCTCCAGTGGATTCAAGTCAAGTTTTGTTGATCATACCTTTTTCCTCATTTCAATGTCTTCTCATACCGGTGCACCTCATTATCATTCTACTTCTCGCTATTTGTTATTCCGGAGTGCTCAAGATATCTCGAAGATTCGTGTTTCCTCTGCATTCATTCAAGCTCTTCGAGATTGGTATCTCATTCAAGTCATTTAATTCAACCAGTGCGACATCTCTTTTAAACCTTTTTCAACGGTGTTCTTTTGAGTGGTCCCTAACCCACAGGTCTTTTCGAGGATCTTACGGCTCTTCTATTTTCCGAGAGCTATCCTAAATTCTTCTCCAAGTTTGGCGTAAGAATGAGTTATCATCGGTCAAATGCTTTTCTCCAAGATCTTTCAAATTCTTTTCATAGTTGGCTCAACCTCTTAGCTTTTGATTCTTCAATTGTGCCTCAATAATTCTTGGTGGTGTTTCTCGTTGTCATTCTCATCATTTGAAGACCGAAGAAGAGTTTCTCTTTAATCTTGCTCTATTCTCTTCAAGATTCATGGTGCTAGCTTGTTGCCATCCTCTCATAATTGTTTTTCGATTGTGAGAATCTTTTCACCATCAGGAGCATTTTAGGAGTCTTTTCAGGTTTCATTATTGGAGCCGAATCATCTCGAAATTATTCATTCTCAACTTTCAGCTCTCGTTCTCAAATTCTTCGGTTGCATCATTAAAATACCCTCTAATCAATTCATGATCTCTTAATTCTCATGTATCTAAATCCCCTCAAGTATCTTCATTCATTTTCAATTCTTCACGTTGATTGTGCCTTTGCTACTTTCATTTTCAATTCTTACGATGGTTCTTTCAACATTCCTCTTCTGTTGTTATCGTATCAATTAATTCATTCGTTCTTTTCAATCCTACCGGTAGTTCATGAAGACCTTCTCAAGTTTACGCTATATCTCTCTTAATCCTTTTTCCATGGGAATAAGTAGTATGCCAAATCCGTTGCTTGTCATCAATTTAAATTGGTGAAGGATAGGCATAACGTAATTCTTATCATTGTTTCATCCAAGTAATCTAGTTTCCTCTTTCCCGAGTTGTTCATCATGTCACATTTCTCGGTTCGAGATGCTTCATCTTTTTTTCTTTTATCGGAGTTCTTCATTGAGGCTCTACATGGTGGGTAAATCAAGGATTCCTTTCATTCTTCAATTGTTCTTCAAGATTTCTCTCAAAGTTATGATCAACCAAGCTATACTCAAAAATTAAACATAATGTTCAACACATGTCTTGTTTTGAGGTTCAAGCATTCTTCATCTTGCATTCCAAAGTGCAATTCTTTCTACCTTATCTTACGAGGTGGTGTTAGGTCATTCTTGATAATTTCCCTTAGCGTTTCATGAATCACAAGTTTTCCAAGGTGACATATTTAAATCCATCATTTTCTCTTGTTCAAGAGATCTTTTCAACCCGTCGATCTCTTAATTGGAGTTATCTTGGTATAGATTTCACCTAAAGCCTTCCCTAAGGAATGTTTGCTATTTTGGTGCTTATTAATGACCCAAGTTATCTCTTTTCCATCTTGATGGAACAAGTTTTCATCTCTTCGTTAATCTCAAGCAAGCAATTGTTTCCGTTAGTGGCGGTTGTCACCTCATAATGTTGAGATGTTTCCATAAGCCCACTACAAGCTTATTCTTTTTGTTGTTGGTCTTCCAACAACTCTATTCTTTCTTCTTGCAAGGATGCCTTCTAAATTCAATTGTGGTAGAAGTTGTCATTTTTTCTTCTCCGTCCCTTTATCCCAGCGGTCTAGCTTCTATTCTTTCGTTCAGGAGGCATTGTGATGTTGTGCTTCTTCACCCATCACCTCGTTTTATCAAGATCGTGTTCTTTTACATGCTTATCAATTTAACGGAGTAATGTCTATGTCCTCTTTCAAGTTCTTTTCATCTTATGAAGTCTTGCATCTCTTTTTCAGCAGGAGTGTTGTCCAAATTTGTTCTTCCTTGTTCCTTGTTTATCTCGTTTCCACCAGGTGGTTTCATCCCTTCTTGTCCATTGTACTTTTCATTCATAGCTTTGCAACCTCCAAGAGTTCAAATGGTGTTCCTTGTTTCTATTTTCTACGCTTGGTGCTCTCAATTGTATTCAACTCCGTTGTGTTCTTTCTTTCAAATTTTCAACCTCTCAAGGTTCTTTGGTTTCACTCTTTTGTCCGAAGAAACAACTTAGTTTTACCTCTTCTCTTCCTCTTCCGTTTCTCTCGGTGCCATCCTAGATCTCGGGGCGAGATCCTCTTATAATTGTGGAGTGTTATACGCTTGAGGGCGAAGCTCGGATGCCTTCCTTGTTTTCCGAGATTTGTCGGTGTGATTTATTTGTTTGATGCATTCATCATTGCATCATTTGCATTGCATCATGTCATCATGCAACCCTTTTAAAACTTAAAACTAAATAAATTGCATAGATGGTTGATCTATTTAAATCGAGGATTCACATGGTGATTTCTCTTTACAACATATCCTCCCAATATTATGGAGCTATTATAAAATATTCCATTAATGTGGAATCACTAAAAACAAACTTGCATTTTAATCTCTCTCCTTTTCCAACTATTCTAATCCTTGGCCCTTCTCCTTTTATTCCAAACCAAGCGGTGGCGCTTGAAATTATGTCAAGTAGCCACATTCCAAAGCTTGAGCTATTTGGAATTTATTTGATCCTTCAAATAAATTCAAACATTTATTTTTTTCGGTCCAAACAACTCTCCTTTTTTCACTTCTTTTCTCTTAGTTGCCCATCAGCCCACAATCCGAGGCCATATTGTTTGCCCTGGAGGCCAGCCTTCCCCAGCTCGATAACCCTAGCCCAATGACCCTCATCTCTCCTCTCGATCCCCATCTCCCCTCCCGACCGCGCCACTTACCTTCGCCATGTCAGGAAGAGCCCTATCGATCCCCTCCTCCCTCGTCGTCGTCCGCGAGAGAGAGAGAGAACAGCGCCCGTACCACAAATCTCGTTCCCCGCTCGCCCGCCTAAATCGCCGGAGTCCGGTCGCTTCTGACCCGAGGCGCCCGCCGCCCTCAACCCACCTCATCGCCGTCCATGGCCGCAGGCTTCGCCAAGTGCAGCGCAGCCTCGCCCATCATCAGCCGTTCTACGTCGTTGCGGACCCGTGCCATCCTCTGCACTTCCTCTACGGCGACCGGGGGCCCCATCCGTCGTCGCGCCCTTCGCCCACTACGGATGCGGCGGTGCCTCGCCCGGTCCCTTCCCTGCCCGCGCCTCGGTCCCTGCTTGAGCTCCTACTGCCGTCATAGGCAGGCTGGAGCTCCTTGCCACCTCCGCTCTGCTTGTGCCCGTCGCTCACGACCCGCGTCGGTCCTCTGCTCCTGCCGTCCTGCACTTTCTACAAGCCGACCTCCACCTGGCCCCGGCCAAAGCGATTAGCCCAAGTTCTGCTTTAGGCATCGTCGCCGCTCGCGTGCCTCTGCATCTTCTACCACAACCGCCCCATCTGCTTGCTACCATACGCGGCCAGCCCTCACTGCTCCACCGAAGGTCCTTGACCCGACTCACAACCACCAACCAGGAGCGCCAAGGACATCTTGATTTTTAGCCCGTACCACAACCGTTGCATTTCATTCCATCTACTGTCAAGGCGAGATGATGCCCGATGTGAGGAAGTTGATGACCCATCAAGTTCATCTACATAAGTGTCGACCATCTTCGCCAAAGACACGTATCACGACTACACAGCGAGCGTCCGGTTCCACAAGATAGTATATTACCACTACCGTATTAGCCGAAGGCGTTGGATTACGTCAAAGTACTACCTCTCCGAAGCGAGCGTGTACAACTACTTCCACTACCTCGCGAGAACAACTGCTTCCACTACCGTCGCCACGCGAACCTTCACTTCCACAGCCGACCCGTGAACCACTGCACCCTCTGATCATAATTGTACCCACATACTTCCTTCGACGAGCGTGTTACGCCGGTATGCAGCTTCAAAGGTATAACCCGGCGACCGCCCGTGAGCGAATTGCATGTTGTATGAGATGCCCGTATTTGGCCGTGCTGTTTGTTTCATGCGTTCCTCCTCGTTTGCCATGCCGTCGACCAGTAGGAACCGCAAGGAGCACCCACCATCTTGCATGACTTCGCTCACGCTCACTTCTTTGCCGGTATCTTCGTGAGCTACTGGTACCGATATGTTGCGTGGCATCATTTTCGATTAGTTATTAAGTGGCACCCGTTTTGTTCGCCATGGTGACCAAATGCTTCATAACATGCTCATGTCAACATTTTCATAAAATTGCATAAGACTTGCATATGTCATCCGCATCATGATAACAATAATTAAAATGTTTAAAATTGTTGTTTGCTTTAATTGCTAAATGACATATGGGGATTTTCGGAATTGTAGTTTGTTGTTCGGCCTCATTTAAACTTGCCTAAATTGTTAGTTTAATTATGCTTTTGCCATGCTTAACAACATTTAATATTGTTGGTTGTATTATGAGAAGAACTAAATAATTGATGTGGCGTTCGTCAATATGCAACTTCGTTGCATATTGAGCTCCATAATTTGTAGTATTGTTCGTTTGCACTTTGCCATACCATGCCTCATTAAACCGGACATACATCATACTTGTTTGTGCATCATGACATGTTTATGCTATTGTATTTACCATATTGTTTGCTACTTTCCGGTTTGCTTATCTCGTTAGCTTCGGTTTTGTTCGAAGTTGTGAGGATCCGTTCGACTTAAATAGATTTGTCTTCTTCATGAGCTTCGTTCTTCTTCCTAAGCGGGATTTCAGGCAAGATGGCCATACCCTCGAAATCACTTCTATCTTTGCTTGCTAGATGCTAAGCTCTTTTGCTTTACCTATACTACGATGCCTACCACTTGCTATATCATGCCTCCCATGTTGCCATGTCAAGTCTCTAACCATCCTTTCCTAGCAAACCGTTGTTTGGCTATGTTACCGCTTTGCTCAGCCCCTCTTATAAGCGTTGTTAGTTGTAGGTGAAGATGAAGTTTGTTCCTTGTTGGAACATGGAGATATTGTTCCTTGTTGGAACATGTTTACTTGTTGGGATATCACAATATATCTTATTTTATTAATGCATCTATATACTTGGTAAAGGGTGGAAAGGCTCGGCCTTATGCACGGTGTTTTTATTCCACTCTTGCGCCCTAGTTTCCGTCATACTGGTGTTATGTTCCCGGATTTTTGCGTTCCTCAACGGTCGGGTGATTTATAGGACCCCCTTGCGGTTAAGCTTTGAATAAAACTCCTCGGCAAAGGCCAACCTTGGTTTTACCATTTGCCTACCTAAGCCTTTTTTCCCTTGGGTTACTGCAGACTCAAGGGTCATCTTTATTACAAACCCACGGGCGAGTTCTCCTTCGATTGCTTTGCAAAACCGGCGATGTCCATTGCCCATTGCTGAGCGATGAGGCCCTATACCAACCCGGCGTCGGCTCATCCGGCGTGCCACGAGAGCGAGATATGTGTGCAGCTCCTATCGGGTTTAGTCGGCACATCCGAGGCGGCTTCTTTGGTCTTGTTTACCATTGTCGAAATGTCTTGTAAGCCAGGGTTAAAGGCTGGTCGGGTCTTCACGGAGAAGGTCTATTCCTTCGTTGATCGCGAAAGCTTGTCATAGGCTAAGTTGGGACACCCTGCGAGGTATAAACTTTTCGAGAGCCGTGCCCATGGTTATGTAGCAGATGGGAATTTGTTAATGTCGGTTGTAGACAACTTGACACGAGATCCGAATTAAAGCGCATCAACGGCGTGTAGCCGTGATGGTCTCTTCTCGTGAGTCAGGGAAATGTTTCACAGTTTACGGGTTATGTTTGGCGTAAGTAGAGTTGCTATAGGATCACTTCTTGATCATACTTTTATCGACCGTGCTTTGCCTTCTCTTCTCGCTCTCATTTGCGTGTGTTAGCCACCATATATGCTAATTATTCTTGCAGCAGCACCACCATATGCCTTTACCTTACCCATAAGCTTAAATAGTCTCGATGGCGGGTGCGAGATGCTTGAGTCCCGTGGCTCACGAGATACTTCAAAACCAGTTTGCGAGGTGCCTATGTTTACCGAGCGGTGGCGCTTATAAGCTCAGGGAGGGCTTCGATGAAGATCTTGCCCTTTGTATTTGTTTCGTTCTAGTTGATCGATGAGTGGAGCCAGGTTAGGAATTCGATTGGGGACCTTTATCGCATTTGGGGTTCTTCTTTTATTTTGGTTCGTAGTGGGACCTTGATTATATCTGGATGATGTAATGCTTTATTCATGTAATTGTGTGAAGTGGCGATTGTAAGCCAACTATGTATCTCTTCCCTTATGTATTGCATGGGTTGTGTGAAGATTACCTCACTTGCGACATTGCTTTCAATGCGGTTATGCCTCCTAAGTGCGTTAGCCCGACCGTGGGAGATATAGCCGCGAGGGTATTACAACAAGTGCGAAGAGTTACTCTTCCATGTGGCAGCATGGTTATCATCCTTTGTTGGGGCAAGACACATTCACGCGCTTCCAAGCTGTACCCCATTACTGGTATGTAGAAACTCAAAATGCCCGGGCCCAATAAAATTATCACTATCACGAGGATCGGACATAGCACTTGGCGCGAAAAATAAAACCACGTCTACGGCCCTTGAGGCATTATCAGGAGCCCTCACGGCCAGAGTTGACATCTCTCGATCTCTGGTGAGATAGGGACGATGTAATCCTCGATAAAGACCCAAATCTACTTCCTTCAAGCCAGCAGCCAAAATAGTCAAATTTCAAGTCCGCGGACGGACCCCAGAAAACAGCTTCCATTTGGCCTGCTGATCGGCCGATGGGAGCTGCATTCACGCGTTGCCCGTGAGAAATGGGACATTTTGCGACACCCTTGGATATGCGGGTATCCCACGGAGACTGGCGAGCATAGTCTCAATATATTGCGGGGAATAGGTAAAGGTTGAAGGGTGCCGGTGGAGTCGTTGATGCTTTCTGCTTTAAGGCGTCGGCGAGGCGTCGTGGTTAATAATATATTGTGCAATTTCTCTCTTCATCCTAGTCCACGGAACCTCGGCATAGGTCCGATACATCTTGGTACTACTGGGATGAATGGTGAGAGAAGATTCATGAGCCTCCTTAAGGATGATACTATCCTTAATACTGGTTCTTTGGAACCACTAAGCGGTTCTCAAAGAACTGACACCTCGGTGCGTCGAGAGAGAAACATTTGCAACCGCTCTAGTAATGTTCTCCTGGATGCGGTTACTCTATTTATCTCATACACGGCAGCTATGATTTGATCCGTGAGTAGGTTTAGCCACCAAGGTATAAAAGGAATCCTTGAGGAACAATGTGAAGGTTAAGCTTCCAAAATTCCTCATGGAGAAGTGGTTGACTTTGTTGTAACATCAGTTGTTACAATAATGTTTACAACTTAGTGCATCATCCATGGCGTTGGCATTTCACTGGGGTGTAAGTTATCCCTAAGTCGTAATCTGAGATCAACTTTCGACCCGCGTCTTTGCTTAAGATTCAAATCCGGTTGGGTGAATACATATTTCAGACTTTGGTGATCGGTGAAGATTTCACAACAATTGCCGAGAAGCTAATGTAGCCATGTTTTGAGTGCATGGACTACAGACTGCAAGCTCTAGATCATATGTAGGATAATTTTCCTCATGTGGATGCAAGCTGTAAATGAAGCATGAAGCAATTACATGAAGATCTTGCATGAGTATGCAACCTAGTCCTTGTCGCGAGGCATACATGATAGATAACAAAGTCCTTGGAGAAATATGGTGGTACGATCTGGGAGTAGATGTCGGGCGTCTTTTGGTTCCTCAAAACTATACTCGCACTATGAGTTTCCTCAAACTTTTTATCTTTCTTGAGGAGTTGAGTTAGAAGTTTAGCAATTTGGGAAAGTTCTCGATGAAGCGGCGTGGTAGCTTCGCTAAGCCAAAGAAACTCGACTTGCTTGACCCGATTCAGGTGGAGTCAATTAAGAGCGGCTTGAACTTGCTCGGGGTTGGATGACAATACCCTTCTTTGTCGGGGATATACCCAGCGATGTAACCGGCGGAGTTATAACCGGCTGGGGGCTTAAAGTGGCTCGCAGTTGATAAACCAGTGATAGTTAAGACGGATGGCTGAGGCAGACGGATAAACCGGCGAGTTTAAATCAGGATGATAACTGGCGAGGAGTTAAATCGGTGATAACCGGCAGGGAGTTAAGTCGAGATGATAACCCGGCAAACCATCATAAACCGAGACCATCATAAACCGGCACAGTCATAACCCGACAACGGTGATAAGCTGGGTTGCCGGGGTTATGAAGCCGAGATGTTATAAAGCCCAAGATGTTAGAAGCCCATGAAGAGAAGTCGGGATGGTTTAAGTCTTAATCCAAGATGGACTCTACATATAACCCGCCCTTCAACTTATATAAGGAGGAAAGGGCACCCCCAAGAGGAAATAATCTTAAGGGTTAGACATAAGCTGGGAGATCCAGGAGATAGCAGGAGATCCGGGTTCTGGCGAGTCCCTCGTGATGATAATGAGACCTAGCCACAAACAGCACGTAGGGGTTATTACGGGATGATGTTTTCTGGGGCCGGAAGCTGTCTAAACCCTTGTCTTGTGTTTCATCTCTCGATTCAGCTCAACCCTCTCAAGCTACTACATAGATCACGTTGGCCTCGCGACTAAGTCCTCACACTAGGACATCTGCCGTGACAATTCCACGGCGGTTGGCGCCCACCATGGGGCAGCGCCGGTGGTGTTGAGTTCTTGGAGGATATCTTTAAAGGGATCGAGAAATTCACAATTTTCCGGAGGAAGGAGGTTTATCGATGAAGGATTTATGTTGTTGTAAGACAAGAAGTCCAGGATCTAGTACGGAACAATTTTGAGTTCAAAGGAAAATTGGGAGGCTGGTCGACTCTCTCGGCCACAATCTACGCAAATCGCGGAAATTTGAAGGTTATCCGTCGTGGTCAACATCGATTTAGCAAAAGCTCAAGACTTGCGTCTAAAATCGCTCGAGAGCAAAAAAAGTAATCCGAGATGGAGGTCCCGGCTTGTGTATGTTTACGATATTAAAAATCAAAGATTGTCAGCCGGTTCCACGACCGGAAAATCAAAGATACGCCCAGATGGGCTCCTCCACTACAACTGCTTTCGTCGCTCCCCTATCGTTACCTTGATTTTCCCGGTACAAACTGCCCCGTGGTCACGCATTATGTTGCCGCCGCCTCTATCGGTTTTATACTGCATTTGTAGTGGCGGCCTTCCAGGTGCTTAAGTCGACTCTACAAACCACAAATTATTACCCTTAGCTAGACCCGTACCGGCAGCCTACGTGGCATAGCTACACCTCTTGATCGTTGAAGGCAAATAAATTGGGGGCCAAAGAGAGTGCATTGCCAAGCATAGCTCGAACATATAGGCAACCACGGAGACACAGCTCAAAATGTTACACAGGGGCTCTTTGTGCACAAGAACAAAAGAGTTTTAAAGGACCCTTGTAATAGGCTATCAAGCCGGGCTTGGAAGCGGTGTATTCACCTAAAACCCGGGTTAACCTGCCTTCATCAAGTAAGTCACTCTGCCTAGGTCATCCACAGGTATGACCAGCTTGAGCGTTTGACAAGTCAATCTTATCAGAGGCTAAACTTGTCAAAGTTAAAAGCGACGATTAGTTAATGTGAGGTCCATCTTAAAAGCTTTGTAAAATGGTTTAACTGGGTGGCACGGCAGCCCATGAAAAGCCTCGAATTTGGGCACGGCAGCCCTTGAAAACCCTCAACTACAAGTTTTCATTTGCTTTTATTTGTAAAACTCTCTTCTCCTTTGATAAAGTTTTATGATAAATCGGCATCTATTGACCGGCACGACTATAAGTCATCAATATAATCCGGTGTTTGTTAACCTGGCACGGCTTTGACTATAAGTCATTAGGATGATCATTCGGTTTTATTATAACCCGACATGGCTTCATTATAAACCAACAAGGCATGGTGGGAATTACGACAAAGCATGGTGGGAGTTATCGATTACTCGAGTTTGGGTTATCACCCTTACTACAAGAAAGTTGGTAAACCAACGATGTGATTCAATATCACAAGTATGATATATTTCATACTTTATTATCCTTGCAGCCTTTTTTATAAACCGGGTAATATATTTGGGCATTATGACCGTCCGGCGATAAACTTGCCGGGACACTTTAAACTTGTTGTATACACAAGCAGGTTGAATAAAGCATAATTATAAATCACCGGCGATTATTAACTTTGCTTTGGCTTTGGACTATAAAGTAGCGGTATATATTTGGATTAGCGCCATTGGAATCGTAAACATAAATCATTGGGTATATTATTCAAATCTTTAATAGCCAACATGGCTGGATTTTTATTATGGTTATCAATAACCCGATTATTATGATTAAGGTTTTTCAAAATTAAACTTTAAGCGCAATGGCTATCATATTATCAATGGATATGATTTATTCTACAATTGAAGAATAGTCGAGTTCTTTGCGGGCTTCGACCCGGCACTTAGGGATACATTATTTAAGTTGAGATTACATCAAATACACAAGTCTCATATGGCGCAAGTATGCCTGACACATGGAGGCTAATGCAAAGTCATTGTTTGCTCACTTTCTTGAAGACCCGACTCATCACATCGTAATGAAGAAGGCCCTTGAGGCTACCAATTGCTTTTTATCGACAATTCAAGGTACAAAGCTTTTTATCCATTATATTGAAGGGTCCTTTGCTCGATTGGTAAAGTACAAGGCTCTTAACCTTGTGGACATGGATTCAAGCCCCATGATGGGGGTTACATCATATGATGTTATTTTTCGATTGAAGTATATATCAAGTCCCACTCAATATTATCTTCTTGAGCGACCCTTTGGGACTACTACGTTGCCGATTCAAAGTTTACATGATTATATTTACAAAGTCCTGCTCATTGTTGCATAATGACCCAACCCTTGGAGACTCACATGGTTGATGTTTTTATGAGCATCGAGACAATTACAAGTCCCAAATTCTTTGCCAAACATGACAACCCGACACTTGGGGCTATATATATGGAATACTCGAGATTCAATGGTGATTGAGATGAACAAGCCTGGATTTCTTCAAATTTGTGACATTCATATTGAAGCAAATCTTAGGTATTATTATGTTTACCTTCTTAAGACTTGGGGGCTACAAGTGATAGGCATATAAAATTATATTTTCAAGATGGATGTTAACTACAATTATGACCGGTGTTATCAATATTTATAAACCGGCAATCTTAGCAATGATAAACCACCAAGTTCTACGTCTTTGAACCGGTGAAGATCAGGATGGGTATTTCAAGGACCAATATTGTTTTTAAGCATTGGGAGCTGAATAAAAGGAGTTATTCTTCACAATATATTTTCTATGAGAAACCAATGTAAAGACAAGTTGATTATGAAGCTGGCCTATTAAAGCTGGATTTTCTAGAAGAAGGAAGTGACAAGGATTTAAGGATGATCGAGGATCGAGTTTAACATGGATAAATCCAAATTAAATTGGGGGGCTAATGTGGGGATATACCCCATGATACGACCCATCGGCGTTATAACCCGGCTGGGGCTTGGTGTCGGTGTCAAAACCGGCGGATCTCGGTGAAGGGTCCCGAACTATCGTCTAGCCGGATGGTAATAGGAGACAAGGGACACGATGTTTTACCGAGGTTGGGCCCTCTCGGTGGAGGTAAAACCCTACTCTGCTTGATTAATATTGATGATATGGGTAGTACAAGAGTAGATCTACCTTGCGATCAAAGAGGCTAAACCCTAGAAGCTAGCCTATGGTATGATTATTGTTCATCCTCGGACTAAAACCCTCCGGTTTATATAAGACACCGAAGAGGTTAGGGTTACCTGAGTCGGTTACAATGGTAGGTGATCTACATATCCGTGTCATAAGCTTGCCTTCCACGCCAAGGAAATTCCCATCCCAGGACACGAGGCAGAGTCTTCAATCTTGAAGCTTCATAGTCGAAGTCCAGCCAGCGGTGATAGTTCGACTGTCAAGACACACCTAATCGAGGACTCCTCGGTAGCCCACTGACCGAAGCTTCAATGTGAGTCAGTAGCATAATATCTTCGACATTGCAAGGCGGGTTCCTCCTCGAATACTTCATAGAAGATATTGTACACATGGATAGTGTGCGTCTGCAAAATAAGTTCCACATACCACCGTCTGAGAGAATAATATTCACACAAGATTCAATCTGCTAGCGTGTTCCGTGGCGTGACATCACATACGGCCAATGACCTTTAATGAATACGTTTTCTGTTTCCACCTCAGTAGCGTTTGTAAAGCGGTTTCCATGTACGTCTTGTCAAAGCGGAGATCATGTCCCTTATTCCGGGATTCTCATCAATCACAGGCGTGGGTAACCCAACGCGCCATTGATTATAGCACTTAGGAGATAAGCGAGTTTTACCAGGCTGGTGGAGCGCCTAGGTTAGATCCGTCCATATAAGGGATAAGGATCCACCTTTTTACCCTCGCCTTCTTCCTCCTTTGCTTATCCATTTCCTTTTTCGAGCTCCGGCATGAAGTGCGCACATCTAGCCTCAACCTTCCCATGCCATGTCGGAGGCAGGCAAGTGGATGGCCTCCTCCGCCATGGAGGGCACATCAAAAAGTTGAGAAAGTCGGATACTGCACAGTTGATATTATGCTTGGCTTCCAGACGAGGGCAGCTTCGTCCCACACAGGCCCCATGAGAGGGTGGTGTTCCTTCCCCATTCCCTCCATGGACTGGGCCCCTCCACCCATTTGTCCAGGGACTCATGTTCTACCTCGGCCTGGATTTCCACGATCGGCCCCGAATTTCATCCTCAACATCTCGGCGTTTATCGTTTTTGTGCGAGGTCTTCCTCCGCATCAAGCCCCGCCGGCTTATGTGCTGAAAACCTTCAATGTCAAGCCGAAGGTAGTGAAATGACCAGATGTAGTCGCGGAGGCGTCATGGTGAGTAAGATGCCCAGCGTCCTATAGCTCGAGGCTCCTTCCAGGAAACCATCAAAAGGGTGGCAGTCGGGTGGTTCTACATCACCGAGCAGCGTGACCACGAATGGGCAGCGGACCCAGTTCAGATCTGGCATCCCACATGGCTCACCCTCTTTTGGAAGAAGGGCGACATGAGGGTGGTGGAAGAGTGGACGGACTTCAAACCTGCGTCAAAACCTTGTGAACAAGAAAATCAAAGCTACGTTAACGTAGTCGAGGTCATGCTTTCGTCCGCGGATCCTCCGTTACCAACAATGGGCCTTCAACTTGTGGGAGTTTGATCCGGGGCAGCACCAAACCTTGAAGCAGGCTCTTGACACTACGTGCGAAGATGCAGGAAGAGTGCTATTCAAGCTTGCAGGCTCCGCATCCGCTACCGAATATTGCGGATTCATTTCATGACATCAAGCGGAGAGGTAAGCTATTTTACCCTTTATAGGACACTTGTTTTCATAGTTTGACTCTCAGCGGGATCTAAGCTCCCCTACCTTTGACGGGCCTAGCAGGAAATCCGGGAAGGTTAAGCTGCTGGCTCCCTTGCCGAGAAGACCCGGCGGACGCGTAATTAAGGACTCTTGGCTCACGGTACTGCTTACGTGGTGCCGAGAAGAAGGCCAAGAAAGAATACCACGGAACCGAAGAGTTCCGGCATCGAGTGTATTATCGGACTCGCCGTCAGAGTGACTCGAGCGGACTCCTCCCGCAAAAGGCGAGGAGGGGAGAAAGAGAGGCTCTCTCGGTAGGGAGAGAAGAAAGGAAGGCCTCCCCTTCTAGGGGAGGCGGAGGAATCAGAAGGAAGGACCCTTCCTCACGGACTATTCCACCGCGCTTGATGGCCCGAAGAGGATTAGGCCCTCGAGGCCAAGCCCTGGAGAAGATCGTAAGTGTCAGATTAGAGGAATAACTCATGATTTTTCCTTTATGCGTAGTGTCTTCCTAGCGCGAATACAACCATGTAGCCCTCCCAGGGAATGAGCTCCCGCTTCGTTGGCGGCTCCTGGATACGTCGGATGTGAATAGCACTTCACTTACAGCCGGTTCGGGTTAAGCGGACCCTTGAGGTTTGAACACTTTGGGAGTGCTGCGAATTTCGCCCTCTACCTACCTGCTCCTTGCCGATTCGCTGGGATCTAAACTTCTGAAGGAACAACATAAGAAGACGAGTTTATCTTGGTTCGGGGGCCACCATTGTGGTGTAATACCCTACTCCGGTGTGTGGTGTGGTGGATTGCCTCTTGGGGCGATGATGAATAATACAAGGAAGAACTGACCTCGAGAGGGTTCTTTCTTGGCTGGGGCGATGAACTACTAGGAGGAGTTCAGCAGCCCTTCTCTCTCTCTCTCTCTCTCTCTCTCTATCTCTCTCTCGATTCGGTGCCTACCACAGGGGTGGCTAGTCCTATTTATATGCAAGGCCAGAGCCTCTTCCCAAATATGAAGGCGGGAAGAGCGCCAACAATTGTAGCCATTTTGAAGGGAACATCGGGTACACTTATCACGACTAAAGTTGGTCCTCGCTTTGTCAAAGACTACGGTGGTGGCCTTTGCTTGGGCTCCCACAATGACTTCCTCCTGCCGTTAGGCTGGTCTTGGTCTTGTTGCTGAGAATGGATGCCTTTGCTTGATGCTCTACGCTTCGCTTGCTCCCTTTGCACAGAAGAGGAAAGGGAGGACTTCTGGCGGGCTGCCACCTGCCCCGCACCCATGAGTACGTCATGGCTTGCGTCATGGGCACCTCGTGAGGTACCACGCTTGATTTTCTCCGCCTCCTCGCGAGCCAGCCTGATGAGGCCGTGCGAGGAGAGCTCCTTGTCGTCCGCCCGTGATGCTTGGCCCCGCGAGTCTTGAGCTTCTGTTGATGAAGATGGGCCATGCCGGACCCCTTTGAGCCACGCCCGCGGGCCGTGGGCGAGAACATCTGGGGACCCCGTTCCCGAGCATGCCGATAGCCTGGGCCCAAGGCGGCGTGCCGTTCTTGGCAGCGAGGTGAAAGGGCAAGGAGCAAGCGCGCGCAGCCCCTAACAGCTTCTGCGGCCTTAGGCCACATGGCGGTTGATTGGGCGTGGGCGGCCTTTGTTCCCCTACGCCTCCTTATTTTAATGCTATGCTAGAGCGGACTCGTAGTTGCACACAGCGCTCCCCTTTTAGTTGCCCGGCGTCCTCTACCTTCCTCCTCTCAAACTCCAGCTTCCGCTCTCAATCCAATCTCGAACCTTCCCTCCCCCTTATGTTGCCATGGCTCCCAACAAAGAAGAAAGAGGAAGAAGCCCATGTCGCCGCCTCGCTCACCGTCGTTAGCGGCCCCATATCGACGGGTTGATCATAATCAATCGAGAGGGCTTAGGCGAAATCACTCGGCTACAGCCACCATCTTCAACGAATCACGCGGGAACTGACGGCCCCTGGCCCGCGTCCAGCTTCTCCATCAGCAGGGATGATCCTTTGAGGTCCGGTATTTCGCCCGGCATACATAGGCGAGACTAGTTCCCCCCTCTTTTCGATTTCTTCTTGCCGTGCTCTCCCACTATCATATCCACATGATGCATCTGGTCCCGAATCCATCGCTCTTCTTACGGTCTTAGCCGTTTGTGAGGCAATGATGGGCATCATCCCCTTCGGATTACCTTGCTGTACCACTTCTTCTCTCTCCGGCTTCGACCCCACCCAATGCTCAAAAGTGCGTGAGCTTCTTTCTGCTGAGGCAATGACCTCGAGGATCGACTTGATCTTCCTCCGCCCGCTTTCAGGTTTGCCCCCATGGCGGTATGTGGCCTGTGGTGGGGTACCCAGCCCCCTGCTTTATTAGAAGCCATCTTCGCTTTGCTGTCCCCAACTTCGTGAGGCGAGAGGCAGCTCACGAGTTCTCGGCACATCTTAAATAAATGCGTGCGCTTCACGTTCTTGAGGCGCTTCGTGTGGCGCCCAAGGTGGTGAAGGAGTTCACCTTCGGCCGTGTTTCCCTCTCCAGCGCCATTCTCGCACGGATGTGGGCCTTGATGGTCACGAGGATCGCATGAGGAGGCTCCGGGAAGAGGACCTGATGCAGGCCCGGAGAAGGTGCTCTCGGTCTTGATTAGGGGACCCCACCCGGCGGCATCCGGCAAGGGGGCCTTATTGTCCTCTGCCCAAATAGAAGCGACTTTGTGAATCGGATGCCCATCTTCACCAGATGGGGCTGCTGCGCTTGCTGTCCTCCAGGGGGCCTCGCGAGAACCCGGTGGTGGTAGGCTGCCCTTGGGTCGGTGAGGCGACTCTTCCTCAAGTAGCGAGGCGGGGAGGCATGAGCCACGGAGGCAAGGGTGGCCCCGAGGAGGTAGCCGACCTGGCGCGCTCATGAGGAAGGCGACCCCACGAGGCCCCGTCTTCTTTGTGGCTGAAGTGGTGACGTGACCATGACGCCTCAGCCTTGGGGCCTTGAAGCCCAGTTGCTCTTCTTGAATGAGGCGGACGTCGGCGTGCATCAGTAGGCGCCCCCCACAGCGGGTCGCCTTGGCCTTCTTCCTCGTCACCGGGTGACCCTGCATCGCTCCCCTGGAGTGCGGCTTCAGCGTGGACTTTGGAGCCCTCAGGAAGAGAAGGGAGGCCACAGGTGGCCGATTACCCTTGTCGCCCTGTTTGAAGCGTGGAAAGTACTTTGCCACGATGAGTAAGCCTTCTCCTTCCCAGCTCTGATTCTTACATTTGCTTTTCCTTATCCTTGCTCCATGAGCCTCCTTCCAAGCTCACGGGAGAATCTTGAGGAGCCTTCCCCTTGTCTCCGCCCTCTCCACCATCTTGATCGCTCAGAGCAGCGGAGTCCTTGTGGTGAGGCGGTTAGAAGGCGAACCATCCTTAGGCTGCATCAGCGACCTGTAACCTCGCGACCTTCATGCATGAAGCCTTCTGCAGGATCGAAAGTATGTCTAGAGGGGGTGATTAGACTACTTGACAATATAAAAATTCTGCCTTTTGACAAAGAACAGGTTTTGGCAGATTCACAATTATGATCAAGTCAAGCATCACCCTACACATGCAATTCTAGAGTATAGGCAATGGAAGTAAATTGCACATGTAGTAAAGAGAGGTGGAGAAGAACAAACGCGCAATTTTGGAGCAGCGGTGATTTTTCTAAAGTGGTTCCGATAGGTGGTGCTATCATACTTCCACGTTGATGGAACTTCAACCCACGGAGGAATGCTTGACTGACGAGAGAGTCGGAGGCTCCACCCACAAAGGGTCCACGAAGAAGCAACCTTGTCTATTCCATCATGTAGCCCCTCATGCGGAGGAGCTAGCCTTACTCGGGGTGAATCTTCACGAGTAAGCGATCTCCTTGCCCTTACAAACTTCTTGGTTCAACTCCACATCTCGATGGCGGAGGCTCCCAGCGACACCTAACCAATCTAGGAGGCACCACCCTCCAAAAGGTAATAGTGTGTTGTAGATGATGATGAACTCCTTGCTCTTGTGCTTCAAATGATAATCTCCCCAACACTCAACTCTCCTCACTGATTTGGCTGTGGTGGAAGAAAGGATTGAGTGGAAAGCAACTTGGGAAGGCTAGAGATCAAGTTTCATATGGTGGGAGTGGAGCAACTTGATCTCAACACAAGGGTGGGTAGTTCTCTTCTCGAGAAATGTAAGGTAGGAGTGGTAGTTCTTTCGGTGGCTCTCTCACGCAGATGAAGAGGGGGTGGAGGGGTATAAATAGCCTCCACACAAAATCCAACCGTTACACACATTTGACCAATCTCGGGTGGGACCGAAGTTGACAACTCGGTGGGACGATAGTTCAAATAATGTGAGCGTTAGGATTTTCGATGGGACCGAAATACAATCTCGGTGGAAGTCCGATTCGTGCAATGACAAGAGCATGCCAGTTCGATGGGACCGACTTCATCATCTCGGTGACACCAATTTGATGACAGAAGGATTCACAGAGCTTGGTAGCTCATTTTCATTTTGGTGATTGGGTGCATGCTGTTCATTCTTATCATTTTATGTGCTCCACCAAGATGTATGTGACATGGAAGAGTGACCCATGATCCTAATCGATGTGCATTACGCATTCAAGCATAAAATCTTAAATAATGCACAAATTTGGGGAGCTCTTGCTTATCACATACTTCTCAAAGCGGCGATATTATTCATTGATTATATCCTTTGTCGAGCTTTGATCTATATGTTGTCATCAATTGCCAAAGGGGAGATTGAAAGTGCAACTAATCCCGTTGGTTTTGGTAATTAATAACAATATATATATCATTGAACTAATAGTTACTTGAGAATCATTTCAGAAAGGATTCGATTGATATGGGTATGGCAGAATTTGAAGAAGTGGACCCCAAAATGCTAAGGCAAGCATTGGCAAAAGCTCAAGACTCCATTTTGGTTTAGTGATCCAAGATCACATTGAGTCCATAGGAAAAAGCAATACTATTAAAGGGGATGAGGTTATGATGATGATCTGGTTACTCAAGTGCTTAGTGATACATCTCCTAAACTATAAAGCCTTTCTTTGCATATATACGCGCATAAGTAGTCTCGGTCCCAGATATTTCAAACTCGGTCACACCGAGATGAACCACTTCGACCATAAGCCTGACCTAGCAAACTCAAATTTTCCGATTCTGACTTCGGTTAACTATTAGTTCAATGATATACATGTTTATTATTAATTACCAAAACCACCGAGGATTAGTTGCACTTTCAATCTCCCCTTTTTGGTAATTAGTGACAATATATGAATCAAACTTCGACAAAAGATATAATCAATGAATAATATCGTCCTTTGAGAAGTATGTGATAAGCAAACTCCCCCTAAATTTGTGCATTATTTAAGATTTGCGTTTGAATGCAAATGCGATCTAATTAGGATCATAGGTCACTCTTCCATGTCACATACATCTTGGTGGGGCCACAAAATGATAAGAATGAACGGCATGCACCCAATCACCAAGACATGAGTAAATGGTCATACAAGATATGAATGGCATATGATAAGCATTAAGCACACATTAAAGCATAAATGCGACCAAGAACTCATGAGGGTAGAATCAAGCGGGGTATCAAACACCTTGAATGTCTCGAAAACCAAAAGTATCTCAAAGAAACGCAAAAGAGCGAAGAGCAAAATCGCAAAAGCAACAACTCTCTCTCTCGAGATCCTATGATCTATACAATTTCTCCCCCTTTGGCAACAAGTTGCCAAAAAGTTCGAAAAAGCATAGAGCTAAACTTCACTGGAGACTCGCTGGCGGCTCCCGTGCAGGTTGATGTCGGAGTGGATATGGCAACATCGGCAAAGACTTGATTGATATACATGTCTTGGAGAATTGAATCCTTGGATTTGGAGCTGGAGTAGAGGCAACTACTTTGGGCTGTGGGAGGTCTTTGAAATTGTAGTCACAGTGTCGATCCTTTGGAATAGCAGCTGATCGAGGGTCCTTTGAGGAGCAAGATGATCTGTTCTTGAGAATCTGGACTAAGTCATCTGCAACTCACATAAGCTCTTCCTTCACTTTGCTTCCCTCAATGTCCTGCCTCGAGCTTGTTGGCGGTCACTTGTGCTTGATCGACTTCCGTCAGGGCGTGTATCTTATCCACAACAATCCTCTCTAAGCTCTCCTGAGGCCTACAATGTGGCGGGGCATTGTTCAATCCTTTGAGTAGCTTCAAATTTTCTCTCGAAACTCTTTGGTTTTAAATGCTGCTTTCTTTGCTTCCTTGTCGACTTTGGCTTTCTTAGCAACCGATCTTGGCTTAACCTTCAAGCCGGATGTCGGATCCTCCTCATTCATCACAACAACATTGTCTTCATACTTTAAAGGTCCGGCAGTAAATGTTCTCTATCCAACAAGAATGTGCCCGTGCCAAACTTGGCATTGATAAGCATGTCCCACAATCTGCAGGCAAATCCACATGACCTTTTACAGTCAGGTTCGGATCCTCTTAATGGTCTCTACCATCAAGTCCATCACCTTGAAGGTGCTTTCTCATCAAGTATGTGTGCAGCATGTTGATAGAGTATCCTCCCACGATCATGCGATGATCTCCAGTTGGGCATCAAGGTATGCCTCAAAATAGTATTAGTGGTGAGTAAGCTTGCCCCTGAGATAGTAGGCTGAGCCGAGCTTCCAGTTCCCAAATCCTTTCACCGGAACCTCTTTGTACATGTTCTTCATGGATTCATGATTCTTCTTTGGAATCCCATATACATCAATATCATCTTCTGCGTTGCCTTTGGAGCATTCAGAATTTAGCCGATTGTACTAAGGTGAGGGGTACCTCGGTAGCCCAACTTGTGCCATGGCAGCCGCAGCTCCCGTGCATTGGACCCACCATATGCTTGCAGGGAGGCCCATTCCGCTCCATATCAAGCCATTCAAGAACAAAGTGTACAAGGCGAAGCTCGAGACCCCGGCAAGAGGAGCTTGCAGGAAAGGCAGCTCCAGAGTCAAGATTACATCACTCATACAAGCTCGGCGAGAGGCTCGCCGGGGAGACGAGAACTACATCTTAGAACACGTACCGGCGGTATCGCGTCCGTGAGAATCGAGGGGAAGCGACAAATTCTGAGCCCGACAAGCTCCCGGGCCGGCGAGATCAAGATCGGCAAAAGTGCCAGCAGCGAGCTGCGATCTCGTGCCGGTGGCTCCGACTCATCGCCCGCGTCGCCCTTAGGCCTTCTCGAGCGGCGTGGCGGATGGTATGCTGCATGAGGGTGCGGTGGCGCTCCACGTGGGTAGCTCCATCGCCGTGGTAAGCGGAAACGCAAGGCGCGGGAGCTTTTTGAAATTAACGGCGTGACATTTAATGCTCTTGTCCCCTACATCCAAAAGTAAGTAGAATCCTTTGTTCAAGAGCATGCTTTTTTCTGTTCCCGCACTATTTTCCTACCACCTCTTTCACGTTTTACCCCTCTCTCCCTCGTTGACACACCGGTGACCCTTGCCCTATAAAGGGCCCATGCACAGCGTGAGGGGGTCGGAGGTTCAACCATTGGCAATCCTCCCTTTCGTTATAGCCACCCTTTGTAGATCTTCAAGCTCCCAGGCAAAAAATACAACTTCAAAAGCAGCGGTAGGGTTTACGACCAGCGACCGCCATTGGTGGGTAAAATCCCCAGCAGCATCGCCTCGTCTGCTCTCACGCGCCTCCTCCGCCTTCGTGCCGAACTCACAGAAGGGCGTCCCGGCCCCATAGGTGTCGTCCAGACATCTTTAGCGCGCTTGAGTAGAAGCGTCGAGGTTGTCTTGGACCTGATCCAGCGTTAGCGGCCGCGTCTTCATCAACCTCTCGGTTTAAGTGGCCCGACTTACGACCGACAACTGCGCCATGGCCCGAGGCGAGAGCTTGAGGTGGTAGACCATCTCCGTCTTCCCACGCCACCGGGCGATGGTGGGCGGAGGAAGCGCCCGGAAGTGGACACAGCGAGGGCACTGGCGGCGCCACGAGATCGAGACAGGGACGGATAGCCAGCGCCTCGGTCTCCGCAGAACCACGTCCATCCCGCACCACGGCGACCAGCGGCGACATACCACAAAGTGGTACCGCATCTTGGGAGGCAGGGAATACCCGGAGGCTCGCGGGATGCTTTCCGGACCGCCATCCATGCATGAACAAACCAAAGTGCCGAGGCGGGATCCTGCTCCTCCTATCGGTATTAAGATCCGAGCATATCCATTCCGGCGCCGCGCTCGCTCCCCTCTCGCGCCCGGCAAGCGTGTCCCCTTGGAATGCTACGCTAGCCGTGGTCATCTCGAAACTCTAAGTCCGGCGAGGGCGGCTACAGCGCTCTCCGACAGCGCAGCGGCTCCCTCGGGCGCTATAAGCCCGGCAAAGACAGCTCTGGGCTCGTTAAAGCAAATCGCCCTCTCCGGAGTCTTTGCGCCGCCCGTCAAGGCCGCGCCATTAAGCTCCACCGGCAAGTGCGAAGGAAGCGAGAAAAGAAAAGCTAAGTAAACTCGAGCCTTCCGTGCGAGCACTCCTTAATTCGTGCTTTTTCTTGATTATATCCCTCGCGCATTAGTCCTTTATGCGCTGAAACCTGTCTGCGGAGGAGCCTGCACATGAATAGTACGCACCCTCTACGCTTCAAACACACTCAGCGAGTTAAGAGTGAGCGCGACCAACCAGCGCCCTCGTTTAGTTCGATGCACTGTGGGCAAGTTAAGCACGTCCCAGCGACTGGAGGCGGCAAGGAGTTGCTTGCAGGCGACACCAGCCAGCGGGCTGCTGATGTTCCGCACTCAACAGCGTGTTATACCGCCGACAAGTTACCTAGAAGCGTAGGGTGGCCAGCGGCATAAAGGATGTGAGCGGAGAGGGTATAGCGTGGCGAGCCTACTTGGTGAGATGTCGCCGTATGAGAGACTTGACGGCGAGGAAGGGCGAGTCGTGGTCGATTGCGTGCTTGTTTTGTTTGAGTCCGCTCAACAAACACAAGTGTGCTGCTGCACCCTATCTTGCTTCGAGCACCTGCTCGGCGAGTTAAGCGTCGCATGGCCCAGGCCGACAAGGTTGCTGCCGGAGGCAACACCGCCGAAACAACTGTGGCGCTTCGACAAGCGTGTTACGCCCGGCAAGCTCAGCGAGTACAAACATCACGGGGACAAGGCACGGCACCGTGTTGCATAGTCAAGATTTATATACACATACATATACATGCAAGCAGTTTGCATGTCTACCTCAATTTACATTTCATGACTGAAATTACAGCAACAAGGAGGAACGAAAAGATCACTGGCGCTGAGGCGGCAAGCCCGAAGTCATGGCCAAATAGCATGAGCCGAGGTTCTTCCTCGACAAACCAACCCTCATTTGAAACGCTACGGCGCCAGATTAAATCTCCGGCAAGCTGAGTTGCTGGGGCTGCGATGTCGAGATAAGTTTTCATCCCTCGTCATGCATCCTCCTATGGACCGGAAATGCGGGGCTGCGTCTTTGAGCGAGCGTGTCTTGTAAAACCCGTGCGTGGAGAGCGAGTCGTGGCCCGATTGCGTGCTTAGTTTGTTTCGAGTCCGCTCAACAAACACAAAGTGTGCGCTGCACCATATCTTGCTTCAGCTTGCTTTCGGCAAAGTTAAGCGTCATAGCCCGGCCCGACAAGGTTGCTTCTTGAAGGCTGACACCAACCAGTGAGGCATCCCGCCTTCGACAATGCGTGTTACGCCCGGCAAGCTCCCGATAGTAAGAACACACAAGGCACGCAGATCAAGTAAAAAGACTCGGTCCGTAGCAAGCTTTCCCCTCTTTTCATTAAAAACATCCTAGCATAAGTACAAGTCCATAGAGGATGAAAAACATGATAGAGGATTACAAGTTCTTAAATGCAGACCAATGCGAGGGCTTACAATTTAAAAAGATAAGGTGCCCGTGATCCCTCTCCTGTTTCTCTTGTTCAGGAGTTCGGGGAGGTAGGTCAAGGCCCTGGCTTAGAATAAGCCAGAGGATGAGTGTGGCCATTGTGCTCCCCTTCCGCCCCTTTTTGAAGGGCGGGGTGAAACTCAACCGCCCTTCGACCAATCGAGGAAGCGAGAAGGCGGAGGCGGGGCCATTTCGCCTTCTCCGCGCGTGACAGCTCGGTCTCCCCATGCCGCCAAGCGACCCCGTGCATGAGGGCGTGGTAGCGGCGGAACGGGCGGCCAGGCAGCGACCTCGCTACGCACCACGATCACCAGGGGTGGATGCCTTAAAAACTGCATGCCGCCCACATCTCCTGACGCCCTTAATCGCCAGCGTCTTGAATTCTGAGGAGGAGGCGGCGGATCTGAAAGTGAACTCGACGCGCGTGGCCGACGCGTGTGCCCGATGCACTGTCTTAGGCCTGGCCCAACAGCGCTCAAAACCACGTGTGTGTGGCCCAGGCCGGGGGCTCTGTCGGTGTACTAGGTGAAGGTACCTGGTACCCCAACCTGTGCAGGACCGCAGCTCCGTGGCTGGACCCACATATGCTACGGAGCCATTCCGCTCCATATCAAGCCATTCAAGAACAAAGTGTACAAAACGAAGCTCGAGACCCGGCAAGAGGCTTGCGGAAGGCCACTCAGGCTCAAGATTACATCACTCATGCAAGCTCCGGCGAAAGGCTGGCGAGAGAACAGACACATCTTAGAAGACTGCGCCTCGGCGCTTCTCCCAGCGTCAGCGAGGGCATCGAGAAGGCGACAAATTCTGAAGCCGACAAGCTCCGGGCCAGGCGAGATCAAGATCCCGGCAAAGGTACTTGCGGGCGAGCTGCGATCGTGCCCGGCTCGGCTCATCTGCCTGCTTGTCATCCCTTAGGCCTTCTCGAGTAGCGTGGCGGATGGGCTAATGCTGCATGAGAGTGCGGTGGCGCTCCAGTGGTGGCTCCATCGCCCAGCGGAGAGCATGAGGCGGGAGCTTTTGGGGTCGTGGCGGGCATTAATGCTCTTGTCCCCTCTGTCAAAAAAGTAGGTAGAATCCACTGTTCCAAGCCTTTGTAGCTTGCCTTTGTTCCCGCACTATTCAACTACCACCTCTTTTAGATTTTACCCCTCTCTCCTCGTTGACACCTGCGTTGAGCCCTTGCCCTATAAAAGGCCCATGCACAGCGTAGAGGGGGTTCGGAGGTTCCAACCATTGGCAATCCTCCGCTCGGTATAGCCACCACTTTGTAGATCTTCAAGCTCCAGAGCAAAATACAACCTGAAAACATGCATGAGGGTTTCTGGCGACCATCGGCGACCTGAAGCTGGTAAAAAATCCCCCTTGGCGGCATCGCCTCGATCTGCTCTCCGCGCCTCCTCCGCCCTCGTGCCGAACTCACGAAGGGCCGTCCCAGCCCCATAGGTGTCGATCTGACAAAATTTCTGCCCATTCTTCAGCGAGAAGAAGAAAATCTTTGACCTTCAGTCATCCACACAATCTTTCCATCGAGGGTAGAAATGAGCTGTGGCATAAAATTGCATTATCATTTCATCGTTCCAAGCTGGTCAATTTCGACCTACAAATCTATGCAACACCACATGCGGTGAAGCTTTCATGCACATGTGGAAAGAAATCTCTGTGCTCTTCCATTTGTCAATGTACTTCCGGTCAACATATCTTGTGTCTGCGACTATAGGCTTCTTATCCATCGGCACGGTCTCATAGAAGTCCTGCTGCTCACGGTGTGAAATCTGGGATCTACAACGTTCTTCTCCTCCATGGCATATGGGTCAGTTGTCTCCATAGCTTAGAGACCTCTATCTTTCCTTTCCTTCATATCCTCGGCTTGAGGATGAGCATCGATATGTAGTGGCAGTTTTTGGGCGAAGTTTACGCAAAGCGGTCCTTCTTCATCGACTCAGCTGGTGGCACATCATCCTTGTTCTTTTTGAATATTGGAATGTTTCACGCCAGTCTTCTTGGGCTTGGCGGGCTTTCTTTGGAGCTGCCTTAAATGGAGCAATTTCTTGGGCTTTGATGTGGCTCCGGCCTTAATGGCATCACCCATGAACTTTGGCCACGAGAAGGAGGCTGGGGTGCTTCCTCATCCTCATCCTCTCTTCTTTGCATCATCATGCACTAACCTCTTTCTCTTGGAGGTTTTCTTCACTTTGCTTGCGATTGCCTCTCCCAAATTCAGCTTCTTAGAAGCAGGTTGGCTGCTTGACTTTGCTGGTGCCCTTCTTAGATTGTTGACTTTGTTGCTCTTTGGCAACAACCTTCCTTTGGGCTTTGAGGTCACCTCTTCCTCAACGACAAAATCTGAATCCTCATCATCTGAATTCCTCTTCTTTCTAGCTCTGGTGGCTGAGGAGGCAAGCCACTTGGTGTCCTCCTCTCACCATCATCGAGTGAGCTGCTAGGATCAGGACTAGTGCTGCCTCTGGGAATGTCTGCAATGGGTGTCTACGACCTGTTAAAGCATCCTTGGCATCGACATGGCTGACAACTTGTGAATAGATAAGGTGTAGGCGAGAAGAAGAGTCATCACAAAATCTGAAGTTTTGCAAAAAAATGAGTTCAAATTCTAGTATTAGGTTTTCACAAGAAGACATTTCGGTTAGACCGAGTTTAAGGTTGGTGAATCCGAAGTGTTAAGCAGGAGCTTTCACACCACTTTCGGTTTGACGAAGTGGGTTTTAGTCTGCGAAAACACTAGGGTTTTACAAAAATTTCATTTTGGTCACACCGATTTGCACAACTTCGGTTGGACGAAGATGCGATTACAATGGCCATAGGCCAAATCGGTCATACCGAAACTATAAAATCGGTCTCACCGAGAATATGTATTCAGCGGAAACCTAACCCTAAAACTTTTACCGAATCTAGTTCAACGAACTAATCTGATGTCAGGGAGGATTTCAATAAATGGCAAGATTCTAGGCAATCCAAGCGTGCATTGAATCGGAGATGGGACACGAGTGGGATCAAAACTCACCCTAACTTGGTGGAGTTTTTTCTCAGAAGCAGCGGAGGAATGTCGTTGGCGGCGGAGACCTGCGGCGACGCCTGCAGCGGCAACGGCGACGATCCGAGAGAACCAAGCGGCGGCAAAAGTGTGAGGCGAAGCGTTTGAAGGAGAAATCAGCAGCAGCGGCCTCGAATATATATACCTTGCCGGTGGGGCCAGTTAATAAAACTTCGGTGGCACGATGGATAAGCTGCTAGGCGATTATGCACTTGATCATTGAAAATCACAACTTCGGTTTCACGGAGGTGAAAACCTAGATCGATCTAAATGCTTTGGTTGACCGAGTTTGAGTGAGTTAGTCGGCCGAAATCAATTAGAAGGTTTGGAAATTAGCCCTTGACGGATCGGTGGCTCAAGTGCTCCTCACCGGAGAACCCGAAAATGACTTGTTCAATATTTGTGATGTAAGCATGAATATAATTTGAGACAAAAGCATAGATAGCTAGGGAGGTACTTAGGCATTCTTGTCCATCCATTTAGTCGAGAAAAATCAAAACGACCAAAACAACAAATGGATGTCCTCGAATGGATAAAATCATGCATCCAACATGCTCACACAATAAGATAGCAAATGAAATATGTGTCAAACATGCACAATCAAAACTCTAGCAACTACTAACACAATTTGTCGATGACTAGGTCATCTTTATATGAGTATATTGACTTAGGAGCCAAATGAGAACATTTGATCATAGGTCATACTCATCGTTTAAGCACAAGTGGGGTTACCACTTTTACATAAAAGCATTGATGTGTTCACATCATTTGAAGATGCTTTAGCTCAATTTTTAAAGACAAAGCTCCCCTAGATGTGAGAACCCTTTTAAAGGTCAAACTAACCTTGGGTTGTCGTAGAAGACTTCATGTAGATGTTGAAGATGTGGATGCTCAATGTTGATGGAGATCATCAAGAGTTGGGAGCAATCCTTTGGATTGAGGGCACTTTCAATACCTACATGGGTTAGTCCCACAAGGAACAAACAAGGATATCCATGGACATAGATTGAAGTTCACAATAGATGATGTGTCCATGAAAGCAATGAATTACCTTGTCCTTGACTTACCAACAAGAGGTTTGTGACTCCATGAACTAGTGCATTGATGTGGAAGTTGATTGCACAAGTTTTTGCCAAAATGAATGTGAGTGAAGTATGTTGGTGGAGTCACCCTCAAGAACTTTCTAGTTCTTCTTCTTGGGATCCACATCATCTTGATAGGAATCCTTGGGGTTGTAGTTGAGCTTGGCGAAGTAGAACTTGGCGTTTCCTTGGGAACCCACTTGACCATGGCTTGAGGTGCTTCAACAAATGCATCAATCTCCTCTTGAAGCTTGTCCTTGCCTTTTAGCTTGTGGTCTTGTGGTGGAAGGTCATCTTGAGCTTGTTCCACATTGGAAAGTAGGATCATACTTCTCCTTTTGAGGAATAAAGCTGTGGAGTAGGATATTGACCTTCTTCCCATTCAACACCTTGGCGTTGAACTTTCGCTCAAAACCAATTCCTTGATTCTTCGGTGCCTTCCTTGCTTGCGAACAATTTCCTCAAAGTTCTTGCTTCGGCAAGACTCTTGTGAACACCTTTCTCTATGATCCTTTCAATAAACTATTTTCTTGCTCAAGTGTAACTTGGCTTGAAACATTATTAGTGGAATCAAGAGAACTACTAGAAGCAACAATACATTGGATTTAGCATGGTTATTGTTACTACTAGAGGAAGAATTTTTCTTATGCTTGTCATGCTTAGTCTTAATGGGTGGCAAGAAATTAGACAAGAGAAGTCGTTTGGCAAGATATGAAGAACTCTTCTTTCGAAGATCGTCATTGATTGCTTTTAGAAACTCATGTTCTTGCTCTAGAGTGAGCTTCTCGAAGCGTAGCTTCTCATGAGATCTTAGGAGCTCTCTATGATCTTCTTGAGTTGTTTCATGAGCTAACTTAAGAGTGTTTAGTTCTTTAGTTAGACGCTCAATCTCCTTCATAGCATTGTCATTCGACTCTTCTCGACTATAAAGACTACTAGCATGTTCATCATTACTAGGTTCATTGGATTTATCATGTAAGAGCTCATCTTCACCAAGCAAGTCATCCTCATCACTATTGAAGTCAATGAATTCAGGGTGTGATACCTTGGGGCCTTTAGCCATGAAGCATCTTCAATTCCCTCATTTGGTGAATCAAATAAGTCGTAGGAGTTGGAGTTGGAGGATCGAGAAACAAGACCGGCAACACCTTCATCTTGGTATTAGTCGGAGTTGGAGTGATAGCTTTCTTCGGATTGATTGCCGAATCGGGCGAGAGACCCATTCACCTACATGAGCTTGATGTTTTCTTCTTGTGTAGCTCCTTGATGACTTGTCTTTCCTCTCGAATCCTTGCTTCTCAGAGAGGGTCTTCGTTCATAACGATCATCTCTACTCCTTCTCTCTTTCAGAGGTGACTCATCTCTTGAGCTTCTTCTTCTTGGAGATTCTTCTCTTCTCTTGTGGGGAGCCGTACACTCATTTGAGTAGTGTCGGGTCTTCCACAATTATGTGATTCGATCATGACTAGAAGATCTCTTTTCATCATATGATCTAGACTTTGAGCTTCTCTCTTTGCCTCTATTCTTGTA
>JAHHZJ010009453.1:0-12852 GCA_021437245.1 Aegilops speltoides
GTGAACCTTCAAACTATGAAGAAGCGATGGCGGGAAGACTCAACAAATGGCTTGAAGCCATGAAATCCGAGATAGAATCCATGTATGAAAACAAAGTATGGACTTTGGTGACTTTCCCGATGATGGCGGCGATAGAAAACAAATGGATTTTTAAGAAGAAGGCGGAGGGCGGATGGTAATGTTACCATCTATAATGCTCGACTTGTGCTAAGGGTTATCGACAAGTTCAAGGGATTGACTATGACGAGACATTCTCTCCGTGAAGGAAGTCCGTTCGAATCATGTTAGCAATTCGCATACTATGATTATGAGATATGGCGAGATGGGCGTGAAAGCGGCATTCATTAGCGGACATCTTAAGGAAGAGCTGTATATGATGCAGCGGAAGGTTTTGTCGATCCTAAAGCGCTAACAAAATGCAAGCTCCGCGATCCATTTATGGGCTAGTGCAAGCATCTCGGAGTTGGAACATTCACTTTGATGAGATGATCAAAGCGTTTGGGTTTATCGAGACTTATGGAGAAGCTGCGTTTACAAGAAAGTGAGTGGGAGCTCTGGCATTTCTCATATTATATGTAGATGACATACTCTTGATGAAATGATATAGAACTTCGGACACATTAAGGCCTACTTGAATAAATGTTTTTCAATGAAGGACCTTGGAGAACTGCTTATATATTAGGCATCAAGATCTATAGAGATAGATCGAGGCGCCTCATAGGTCTTTCTAAAGCACATACCTTGATAAGATTTTGAAGAGGTTCAAAATGGATCAGTCAAGAGGGGTTCTTGCCTATGTTACAAGGTGTGAGATTGAGCTGGCTCGTCCGACCACGGCAAAAGATAAAGAAGAGATGAGTGTCATCCCATGCTTCAGCCATAGGATCTATTATGTATGCCATCTTGTGTACGGACCCGATGTAAACCTTGCCATAAGTTTGGTAAAGGTACCAAAGTAATCCGGCAAGGAACCTGGACATGATCAAGAATATCTGAAGTACGAAAGGACAAAGGACATGTTTCTCGTTTATGGAGGGCGAAGAGCTCGTCGTAAGGTTACGTCGGCGCTACCGACTCGAATCTGATGACTCTAAGTCACAAACCGGATACATGTATATGTTGAATGGTGGAAGCGATGGCTGTGCGGTACAAGCGGCGTCGTGGCGGGATCTACATGTGAAGCGGAATACATGGCAGCCTCGGAGGCAGCGCATGAAGCAATTTGGGTGAAGGGTTCATCACCGACCTAGGAGTCATACCCAATGCGTCGGGGCCAATCAAACTCTTGTGACAACATTGGAGCTATTGCCCTTGCCAAGGAGCCGGGTTTCACAAGAAGACCGAGCACATCAAGCGTCATTTCAACTCCATCCGTGAAAATGTTCAAGATGGAGACATAGATATTTGCAAAGTACATCGGATCCGAATGTCCAGAATCCGTTATCTCTCACTGAGCAAAACATGATCAACACGGAACTCTATGGGTGTTGATTCATCACAATGTAACTAGATTGGTGACTCTAGTGCAAGTGGGAGGCTGTTGGAGATATGCCTAGAGGCAATAATAAAAATATTATTATATTTCATTGTTCATGATAATTGTCTTTTATTCATGCTATAAGCTTATTATCGAAAATAGTAATACACATGTGAATACATAGACCACAACATGTCCCTAGTGAGCCTCTAGTTGACTAGCTCGTTGTGATCAGCAGATAGTCATGGTTTCGACTATGGACATTGGATGTGTTGATAATGGGATCACATCATTAGGAGAATGATGTGATGGACAACAATCCTAAGCATAGCATAAGATTGTGTAGTTCGTTTACTAGAGCTTTTCCTATGTCAAGTATCTCTTCCTTAGACCATGAGATCGTGTAACTCCGGATACCATAGGAGTGCTTTGGGTGTATCAAGCGTCTAGCGTAGCGGGTGACTATAAAGGTGCACTACGGTATCTCGAAGGTGTGCATTGGTTGACCGGGATCGAGGCTGGTTTGTCACTCCATATGAGGAGAGGTATCTCTGGGCCCCGGTAATGCATCATCATATTGAGCTCAAAGTGACCAAGTGGTTGGTCAGGATCATCAATTCGATGCAGTAAAGTGACTTGCCGTGTTGAGTGAACAAGGTATAGGGATCCGCGATCGAGTCTCGGGCAATAACGTCCGATTGACAAAGGTTGTATCGGGTTGTTTAATCCTCGACATCGTGGTTCATCCGTGAAATCATCGAGGAGCATGTAGAAAACATGGGTATCGGATCCGGCTGTTGGTTATTGCGAAGCGTCTCGGTCATGTCTGCGTGTCTCGAACCCATAGGGTCTACACATAAGGTTCGGTGGCCTAGGGTTTATGAATATGGTATGCAGCATACGAATATTGTTAGTCCGGATAAGATCCGTCGTCCGAGGAGTTTGGAATGATGGGAGGTAAATTATATATAGGAAGTGGTATTTGGCCATCGGGAAAGTTTGGTCACCATAATGTCAGGGACCATCGGAAGGGTCCGGGGTCCACCGGTGGGGCCACCCATCGAAGGGCCCCATGGGCTGAAGTGGGAGGAGCCAGCCCCCCCTGCGCCTAGGGTTGAAACCCTAGGGTGGGGGCGCACCACATGCTTGGGGCCTCCTCCCCTTGCGCCGCCCTTGGGAGATTCAATCTCCCGGGGCGGCGCCCCTGAGGCCTATATAAAGGAGGCGGGGGAGGGCCGCACCCTTGTGCGGCGCCTCCTCCCCTACACCTGATCCTCCTCCGATCGCTTGGCGAAGCCTTTTGGATCTTCTTGCATCCACCACCATGCCGTTGTTTCTTTGGATCATCATCAACCTCTCCTTCCCCTTCTTTGGATCAGAAGGAGGAGGCGTCTCCGTCTGTCCTGTGTTGAGCGGAGGTCTTGTCCGTTCGCACGGTCATCGATGATCCGAATCACGGCAAATGCGACTCCATCATCACCATCCCTTGCGCCTTCCGCACCGGTCTACAAGTGGTATGTAGATGCAAACTCACTCCCTTGACTCGTTGCTTAGATGAACTCATAGATGGATCTTGGTGAAACGTAGGAAAAATTTAATTTTCTTGCGTTCCCCAACACTATGTTAGAGGCCATATGCGTACATGCTAGGCTCTCAAGTTAACCCTAAGTGTTTTTGCATGTGCAAAACTTCTTACACCGTTGTATGTGAGCGTAAGAATCTATCACACCCGATCATCACGTGGTGCTGAAATGATGAACTTTAAGCAGCGCAGTTGAGAGAACACTTTCTTAAATTATTATTAGGGATCATCTTATTTACTACCGCGTTCTAAGTAAACAAGATGCATAAACATAATAAACATGCATGCAATTATATACTAGTGACATGATATGGCCAATATCATATAGCTCCTTTGATCTCCATCTTGGGGCTCCATGATCATCTTTGTCGGCGACACCATGATCTCCATCATCATGATCTCCATCCGTGTCTCCATGAATTGCTGCCAACTATTACTTCTACTACTATGGCTAACGTTTTGCAATGAATAAAGTAATTACATGGCGTTAAATCATTGACACGGGTCATAGAATAATTAAGACAACTCCTATGGCTCCTTGGTTGTCATACTCATCGACATGCAAGTCGTGATTCCTATTATGTAGGATCGGAAGTATGTCTAGAGGGGGTGATTAGACTACTTGACAACTTAAAAATTTTGCCTTTTGATTTGAGTAGTTTCTTAGCAAGTTCACAATGACAACCAAGTCAAGTATCACCCTACATGCAATTCTAGAGTTATGGCAGCGGAAAGTAAATTGCCGTATAGTAAATGAGAGGTGGAAAACAAGCATAAGTTGGTGACACGGAGATTTTTTCTCGTGGTTCGATAGGTGGTGCTATCGTCAATCCACGTTGATGGAGACTTCAACCCACGGAGGCTTGCTCGTGAGTCCACGGAGGCTCCACCTGAAGGTCCCGAAGAAGCAACCTTGTCTATGCCATCATGGCTTCCCGGAGGACTAGCCTTACCGGGTAGATCTTCACAAGTAAGCGATCTCCTTGCCCTTACAAACTCCTTGGTTCAACTCCACATCATGGCGGAGGCTCCCAAGCGACACCTAACCAATCTAGGGGCACCACCCTCCAAAAGGTAATAGATGGGGTTGGTGATGATGAACTCCTTGCTCTTGTGCTTCAAATGATAATCTCCCCAACACTCAACTCTCCTCCTTGATTTGGCTGTGGTGGAGGAAGGATTGAGTGGAAAGCAACTTGGAAGGCTAGAAATCAAGTTTCATATGGTTGGAGTGGAGCAACGTCTCAACACAAGGGTAGGTAGTTTTCTTCTCGAAATGTAAGGTAGGAGTGGTAGTTCTTTCGATGGCTCTCTCCACGAATGAAGAGGAGGTGGAGGTATTTATAGCCTCCACACAAAATCCAACGTTACACACATTTGACCAATCTCGGTGGGACCGAAGTTGACAACTCGGTGGACCGAAGTTCAAATCTTGTGAGCGTTGGGATTTTCATGGGACCGAAAATACAATCTCGGTTAGTCCGATTCTTCCAAAGTCTAGGGTTTGCCAATCTCGGTGGGACCGACTTTCTCATCTCGGTGACACCGATTTGAGTCTGAATTCTGAAGCTTGGCACCAATTCGGAATGACGAGGTTTGGAATCGGAAAATCCGAGATTCTAGGGTTTGGCTATATGGTGAGGTGGTTCATCTCGGTGTGGTGAGTTTGGAATCGGTGGGACCGAGATTACTTATGAGTTTATGTTGGAATGAAAGATTCTGATAGTTTGAGAATAAATCACTAAGCACTTGAAAGAACGGATCATCATCATAACCTCACCCCTTTTAATAGTATTGGCTTTCCTATGGACTCAATGTGATCTTGGATCACTAAACCAAAAATGGAGTCTTGAGCTTTTGCCAATGTTTTCCTTAGCATTTTGGGGTCCACATCATCGGTCATTGCCATACCCATATCCTTTGAACTTTCGAAATATTCTCAAAAATGATTAGTTCAATGATATATATGTTGTTATTAATTACCAAAACCACGGGATTAGTTGCACTTTCAATCTCCCCTTTTTGGTAATTGATGACAACATATAGATCAACCGACAAATGATATAATCAATGAATAACATAATTAAGCTTTGAGAAGTATGTGATAAGCAAGAGCTCCCCTAAATTTGTGCATTATTTAAGATTTGCGTTTGAATGCAAATGCCAATCGATTAGGATCATGGGTTACTCTTCCATGTCACATACATCTTGGTGGGCGCACAAAAATGATAAGAATGAATAGCATGCACCCAATCACCAAGACATGAGTAAATGATCATACAAGATATGAATGGGATATGATAGACATCAAGCACACATTAAGCAGTATGATCAAGCACTCATCAACATAGAACAAGCGTAGTATCAAACACAAGTATCCAAAGAACTCAAAAGTATCTCAAGGAAAACCCATAAGCGAAAGAGCAAAACGAGCACTCTCTCTCTTGAAGTCCTATGATCTATACAATTTCTCCCCTTTGGCAACAAGTTACCAAAAGTTCGAAAGGTATAGAGCTAATCGTCCTCGGGACTCTGTTGGCGGCTCTGTCTGCGTCGATGGAGTGGAGATAGCTGCATCTGCGCTTCTGCTGAAGTCTTGGAGCTGGAGGAGTGAATCTTGGTGGTCTTTGGGCAGCGGATTGTAGGAGGTCTTGATGTGTAGCCACAGGGTGCGACCTTGGAATAGCGTGATCTGGGCTTTGTGAGCCTTTGGGCAGGCTGCTCATAGTCATCTGGACCATGTCACCTTCCATCTCTCTCATGAGTTCTGCCTTCTCCCTCTTAGCTTCCTCGATGTCGCCTCAAGCTTGTTGGCGGTGACCGCCTTGATCGACAGCGTCGAGCATGGAACTTATCCTCAACTATCCTCTCAAGGCTCTCCACGAGGCGCACTATCTTGGCAGGCGTAGCTCAATTCTCGAGTGGCTTCAAGTTGTTCCAGCGCTCTTGGGCTTCTTCTTTGCTTCCTTCTCGGCTTTAGCTTGTTTGGCAACCGGACTTAGCATGTCCTTCTCGGATGTGGGAGCATCCTCGGTCATCCAACCGTTATCCTCATGTTGGGCTGCGGTGAGTGGGGTCTATCCAACGGTAGGTGTCGTGCCAAACTTGGCATTAATGAGCATCTGAATATCCGGAGCAAACCCACGACCTCTTACAGTCTTTGGCTCCTCTTGATAGTCTCTACTATCGGGTCCATCACCTTAAAGGTGTCTTGATCTAGAATGTGCCATGTTGATAGAGTACCCTCTTATCATCGGTGGTCCCTGACTTAGGCATCAAAGTATGCCTCGAATGGTGTTGGTGGTTGGGAGACTGCACGAAGATAGTAATGAACCAAGCTTCCATATCTCTACATCCTTCTCCTTGACTTCATTGTACATGTTCTTCATTGACTCGTGATTTTCTTGAATGCCATACACATCAATATCATCTTCCCTTGAGCTGGTGCATTCAGCAATGCTCTCCATTCTTGTGAATGGAATCTACATACATCATCCATACAATTCCCATCGGATAGAAGTGTGCGGTGGCATAAACGCATGATCATCTCGTCGTTCCAAGCGGTCAATTTCGAAACGAACTCTGCAATCCCTGGCGGTGAAGCTTTCATGCACATGTGGAAGTAGTCTTGCTCTTCCATGCGATGTATGCCCGGTCAGCGTTCGGTGTGCAACAATTGGCTTCTTGTCCATGAGCCTTTGTCTCATAAAAGTCTTGTTGCTCTCTTGTGTGGAATCTTGGTCAGTGCTTTCTTCTCTGGTGGCATATGGATCCTTGCCTCCATAGCGAGACCTTTATCCTTCCTTTCCTTCATATTTTCAGCTCGAGGATGAGCTTCATTATGGTAGCGGTTTCTGTCGAGCTTGAGCAAAACATGAGCCTCATCATCGATTCGGTGGCATTGTCCTTCTTCTTCTCTGAGCGGTATGTTCCTCCACGTCTTCTTTGGCTTGGCATTTGGTTTGGCTTGCTGCCTTTTGGAGCTGATTGCTTAGCTTTGTGGGTGCTCCACCTTGATGGCATCACCCATCAACCTTACGAGGAGGTGAGGTGCTTCCTCATCGGAATCATCATCATCGGATTTCTTCATGAACTTTCCTCTTCCTCTTGGAAGTCTTCTTGATCTTCTTTGGAGGTTTCTTCCATCAGGTTACTACTGAAGGATTTTGCCACTTTGCTTGTGCCTTTCTTTGATTGTTGCCCTTGATAGCTCTTGGCAACCACTTGCCTTTTGGCTTAAGTTATTTCCTCATCTGCAACAAAGTCTGAATCTTCCTCATCTGAATTCCTCTTCCTCCCAGCCGGTAGCATTGCAGGTCCACTTGGAGTGCTTCTCTCTCCATCATCTAAAAACTGCTGGACTTGTAGCGCCTCTGGAATCTCAAGGCATCTCGGACCTGTTACATTGTCACTTCAGACATGTTGACAACTGTGAATAGAATAGGTATAGGCAGAATAGAAGAGTTATCCAAGCTGGAGGATTTTGCAAAAGAATGAGTTCAAACTTTAGTTTTAGGTTTTCACAAATACATTCGGTCGAGAGTCTATCAATTGGTTGAAACCGAAATGTCTAAACAGACCATACACCACTTTCGGTTGGACGAAATGGGTTTCGATCTAGCGAGACTACTAGGGTTTCATGAATCTTCACTTCGGTCTTACCGACCTTGCCTTCGGTTTCACGAAAAGTGCGTATGGCGAAGGCCTCGGTCGTCAGAAAATGTCGAATCGGTCACAAGAGATGTGTTCGTGGAAACCTAACCTAAAATTTTCACTCGAAATTTGTTCTATGACCTAAGCTGGATAGGAAGATCTCAATCTTGGCAGAAACATGGCAGCCTATCGTGCATTGAATCGCGATTGGAGCAGAGGATGAAACTCACCAATCGGTGGAGCTTCACTCTGGCTAGGCGTAGCGATGAAGGACCGTTGGCGATGGAGACCCGAGCGCCGGCGAGGAGGCGATCCGGAGACCAAAGGCGGCGTGAAGGGTTTGAGGCGGCGTTTGAAGAAGTAATCACGCTCGTCCCGGTATATATACCCCGGTGTCGGTGGGACGAGTTTGAAAACTTCGGTGGGACGAGATAGTTAGCTGCGTGCGATTATCACCATCCGCGAAATTGCTTCGGTTTCACGAGTGAAAACCTAGATCAATCCAAGTGATTTGATCTTCGATTTGAGTATATCGGTTTGACAAAGTACTAGAAGGTTTTGGAAGTTAGGCTTTTGGCGGATCGGTGGCTCAGTGCTCCTCACTCGTCTGTCCAGAAAAAGTCTTGTTCAAAGTTTGTGATATAAGCATGAATAGAGTTTGAGACAAAAGCATAGATAGCTAGGGAAGGAACTTAGGCATTCTTGTCCATCCATTTGGTCAAAAAAGAAAACCATAAAGACCAAAGCAACAAATGGATGTCCTCGAATGGATAAAATCATGCATCCAACATGCTCACACAATAAGATAGCAAATGAAATATGTGTCAAACATGCACAAACAAAACACTAACAGCTAGCACACAATTTGGCGATGACTAGGTCATCTTATATGAGTATATTGACTTAGGAGTCAAATGAGAACATTTGATCATAGGTCATACTCATCGTTTAAGCACAAGTGGGGTTACCACTTTTCCATAAAACATTGATGTGTTCACATCATTAGAAGATGCTTTAGCTCATTTCTTTAAACAAAGCTCCCCTTGATGTGAGAACCCTTTTAAAGGTCAAACTAACCTTGGGTTGTCGTTGAAGACTTCATGTAGATGTTGAAGATGTGGATGCTCAATGTTGATGAAGATCATCAAGAGTTGGGAGCAATCCTTTGGATTGGACTTTCAATACCTACATGGGTTAGTCCCACAAGGAACAAACAAGAATATCCATGGACATAGATAAGTACACAATAGATGATGTCCATGAAAACAATGATTACCTTGTCCTTGACTTACCAACATGAGGTTTGTGACTCCATGAACTAGTGCAAGATGTGGAAGTTGATTGCACAAGTCCTTGCCAAAATGAATATGAGTGAAGTATGTTGGCGAGTCACCCTCAAGAACTCTCTAGTTCTTCTTCTTGGGATCCACATCATCTTGATGGGAATCCTTGGGGTAGTAGTTGAGCTTGTTGAAGTAGAACTTGAAGTTGCCTTGGGAACCCCTTGACCATGGCCTTGGGTGCTTCAATGAATGCATCAATCTCCTCTTGAAGCTTGTCCTTGCCTTTTAGCTTGTGGTCTTGTGGTGGAAGGTCATCTTGAGCTTGTTCCTCGTTTGGAAGTAGGATCATACTTCTTCTCTTGAAGACAAACTTTGGAGTGGGATATTGACCTTCTTCCCATTCAACACCCTCGGCGTTGAACTTTCGCTCAAAACCAATTCCTTGATTCTTCGGTGTCTTCCTTGTTTGCGAACAATTTCCTCAAAGCTTTTGCTTAGGCAAGACTCTTGTAGACACCTTTCTCTATAATCCCTTTCAATAAACTATTTTCTTGCTCAAGTGAAACTTGGCTTGAAACATTAGTGGAATCAAGAAATTACTAGAAGTAACAACATTTGATTTAGCATGATTATTGTTACTACTAGATGAAGAATTTTTCTTATGCTTGTCATGCTTAGTTTTAATAGGTGGCAAGAAATTAGACAAGAGAAGTCGTTTGGCAAGATATGAAGAACTCTTCTTTGAAGATGTCATTGATAGCTTTTAGAAACTCATGTTCTTGCTCTAGATTGAGCTTCTCGAGCGTAGCTTCTCATGAGATCTTAGGAGCTCTCTATGATCTTCTTGAGTTGTTTCATGAGCTAACTTAAGAGTGTTTAGTTCTTTAGTTAGGCGCTCAATCTCCTTCATAGCATTGTCATTCGACTCTTCTCGACTATAAAGACTACTAGCATGTTCATCATTACTAAGCTCACTAGATTTATCATGTAAAGCTCATCTTCACCAAGCAAGTCATCCTCATCACTATCAAAGTCAATAAACTCGGGATGTGATACCTTGGGGCCTTTTGCCATGAAGCATCTTCCAATTCCCTCATTTGGTGAATCAAATATGTCATAGGAGTTGGAGTTGGAGGATCGAGCAAGACCGACAACACCTTCATCTTGTTGTATTGGAGTTGGAGTGATAGCTTCTTTCGGAGTGATTTCAGGTCGGAAACCCATTCACCAACATAGGCTTGATGTTTTCTTCTTGTGTAGCTCCTTGATGACTTGTCTTTCCTTTCCGAATCCTTGCTTCTCAGAGGATCTTCGTTCATAACGATCATCTCTCTCCTTCTCTCTCTTGGCGACTCTTCTCTTGAGCTTCTTCTTCTTGGAATTCTTCTCTTCTCTTGTGGGGTCGAACACTCATTTGAGTAGTGTCGGGTCTTCCACAATTGAGCATTGATCCGACTAGAAGATCTCTTTTCATCATATGATCTAGACTTTGAGCTTCTTTCCTTGCTTCTACTCTTGTAGAATTTGTTGAAGTTCTTCACCATTAGGCTTATCTCTTCATTGGAAACTAGCTTGTCACTTGAGGATGTGGGAGCTTCAAGCTGTAGCTTTTAAGCACCACTTGACTTGTTGTGAAGCTCTTCCTTATCTTTAAGTGCCATCTCATGAGCAACAATCCTTCCAATGACTTGGTGGCTTGAGATCTTTGTAGTTTGGCATCATTTGGATCAAAGTGCACGGTGTCATACTTTCCATCAAAGCTCGAGAATCTTCTTGATGATGAATCGATTCGGTCATTTCTTCGCTTCCTAAGCCTGCCATCTCATTGGTGATGAGAGCAAGCCTAGAGTACATTTCGACCCTTCACCTTCCTTCATCTTGAACTTGTCAAGTGACCTTGAAGAACATCTAGCTTTGATTCCTTCACGGACTCGGTACCTTCGTGCATTTCGACCAAAGTATCCCAAATCTCTTTTGCATTCTCAAGGCGGCTGATCTTGTTGAACTCCTCGGGACACAAAGCATTGAAGAGAATGTCACAAGCTTGAGCATTGTACGTAACATCCATAACTCATCGCGATAGCTTCGCGATCCGGAACTTTTCCTTCTTGAAGAACTCACCTTGCAAGCCAACACAAATAATGCCCCATGCGGCGAGGTTATGTCCAAGAATATGCATTTTCATTTTATGCTTCCAACTAGCAAAGTTTGAACCATCAAAGTAAGGACCTCTCTGAAAATTACCCTCACTAGGCCATACTCTCTAGGTTGTGAAACCAAGCTTATGGAGTCAATGCAATGAAACCAATCAATGGAGACCAAGCTCGATACCACTTGTGGATCGGAGTATGTCTAGAGGGGTGATTAGACTACTTGACAACAAAAATTTTGCCTTTTGATTTGAGTAGTTTCTTAGCAAGTTCACAATGACAACCAAGTCAAGTATCACCCTACATGCAATTCTAGAGTTATGGCGCGGAAAGTAAATTGCAGTATAGTAAATGAGAGGTGGAGAGAGAACAGCAAAGTTGGTGACACGATTTTTCTCGTGGTTCCGATAGGTGGTGCTATCGTCAATCACGTTGATGGAGACTTCAACCCACGGAGAGTAGCAGCTTGCGAGTCCACGGAGGCTCCACCCACGAAGGGTCCACGAAGAAGCAACCTTGTCTATGCCATCATGGCTTCCATACGGAGGACTAGCCTTACTCGGGGTAGATCTTCACGAGTAAGCGATCTCCTTGCCCTTACAAACTCCTTGGTTCAACTCCACATCATGGCGGAGGCTCCCAGCGACACCTAACCAATCTAGGAGGCACCACCCTCCAAAAGGTAATAGATGGGGTTGGTGATGATGAACTCCTTGCTCTTGTGCTTCAAATGATAATCTCCCCAACACTCAACTCTCCTCATGATTTGGCTGTGGTGGAGGAAGGATTGAGTGGAAAGCAACTTGGGAAGGCTAGAAATCAAGTTTCATATGGTTGGAGTGGAGCAACTTGATCTCAACACAAGGGTAGGTAGTTTTCTTCTCGAAATGTAAGGTAGGAGTGGTAGTTCTTTCGATGGCTCTCTCCACGAATGAAGAGGAGGTGGAGGGTATTTATAGCCTCCACACAAAATCCAACCGTTACACACATTTGACCAATCTCGGTCGGACCGAAGTTGACAACTCGGTCGGACCGAAAGTTCAAATCTTGTGAGCGTTGGGATTTCGATGGGACCGAAAATACAATCTCGGTTAGTCGATTCTTCCAAAGTCTAGGGTTTGCCAATCTCGGTGGGACCGACTTTCTCATCTCGGTGACACCGATTTGAGTCTGAAGGTTCTGAAGCTTGGCACCAATTCGGAATGACCGAGTTTGGAATCGGAAAATCCGAGATTCTAGGGTTTGGCTATATGGTGAGGTGGTTCATCTCGGTGTGGTGAGTTTGGAATCGGTGGGACCGAGATTACTTATGAGTTTATGTTGGAATGAAAGATTCTGATAGTTTGAGAGATAAATCACTAAGCACTTAGAGCAACGGATCATCATCATAACCTCACCCCTTTTAATAGTATTGGCTTTCCTATGGACTCAATGTGATCTTGGATCACTAAACCAAAAATGGAGTCTTGAGCTTTTGCCAATGTTTTCCTTAGCATTTTGAGGGTCCACATCATGGTCATTGCCATACCCATATCATGAACTTTACGAAATATTCTCAAGAAATGATTAGTTCAATGATATATATGTTGTTATTAATTACCAAAACCACCGGGGATTAGTTGCACTTTCAATCTCCCCTTTTGGTAATTGATGACAACATATAGATCAACCGACAAATGATATAATCAATGAATAACATTTGTTTAA
>JAHHZJ010009454.1:0-19915 GCA_021437245.1 Aegilops speltoides
TTCACGAAAGAACAAATCGGCAACATTGGCGACATCATAAGCTTTTATGACATGGTATAAAGTGTGCCATTTTGAGAATCTATCCACGACAACAAATATGCTATCCCTCCCTTCTTTGTTCTAGGTAAACCTAAAACAAAGTCCATAGATATATCCTCCCAAGGAACACTAGAAGTGCAGAGCAAAGGCATATATAAACCATGAGGATTGAGTCGTGACTTAGCTTTTTGACATGTAGTGTTACGAGCAATAAAACGCTCAACATCCCGTCTCATCTTTGGCCAAAAAGAAATGTGTAGCAAGTAGTCCTCTCCGTCTTCTTCACGCCAAAGTGTCCCATTAGTCCTCCTCCATGCGCCTCCTGCAACAACAAAAGGCGAGCGGAGCTATTTGGAATGCATAGCTTGTTAGCCGCGGAACACAAATCCATCATTAACGACAAACTTGTTCCATGTTCTTCCTTCTTTACAATTCTGCAATACATCTTTAAAATCAGCATCATGCACATATTGATCTTTGATGGTCTCCAAACCAAATATTTTGAAGTCAAGTTGTGAAAGCATAGTATAGCGGCGAGACAATGCATCGCAATAACATTTTCTTTACCCTTCTTGTGTTTAATGACATAAGGGAAAGTCTCAATGAATTCAACCCATTTAGCATGTCTACGATTCAGTTTAGCTTGACTTTTAATATGTTTCAAAGATTCATGATCGAGAATGTATAACAAATTCTTTGGGCCATAAATAATGTTGCCATGTTTCTAAAGTCGAGCAGGAGCATATAATTCTTTATCATAAGTAGAGTAATTCAGACTAGGCCCACTCAATTTTTTGAGAAAAGTATACAACAGGTTTGCCATCTTGTAATAACACACCTCTAATCCAATTCCACTAGCATCACATTCAAGCTCAAAAGTCTTATTAAAATCAGGAAGTTGGAGTAAAGGACATGTGTCAACTTAGCTTTCAATTTCGTGAAGGCTTCTTCATCTGCGGTACCCCAAACAAAAGGCACATCCTTCTTTGTAAGCTCGTTGAGAGGTGCAGCAATAGTGCTGAAATCTCTCTACGCGCCTATATAGACCAGTGAGGCCAAGAAACTCCTCACTTGTGTGACCGTTTTGGGCAGCGCGCAACTCTCAATAGCTTCAATCTTGGCTTTATCAACTTCAATTCCTGTGGAGTAACAACATAGCCAAGAAAAGATGCTGGAATCGATTGCAAAGGTGCACTTCCCAAGGTTACCAAACAAGCGTGCATCACGTAGAGCATTAAAAACAACACGTAAATGTTCCAAATGTTCTTCCAAAGATTTGCTATAAATCGTTATATCATCAAAATAGACTACCACAAATCGTCCAATGAAAGCACGTAAAACTTCGTTCATTAATCTCATGAAAGTACTAGGTGCATTAGTTAACCCAAAAGGCATGACTAACCACTCATATAATCCAAACTTAGTTTTAAATGTTGTTTTCCATTCATCTCCCAATTTCATACGAATTTGATGGTATCCACTCATAAATCAACTTTGGAGAATATTGTGAAACCACTCAATTCATCAAGCATATCATCTAGCCTAGGAATATCTGAATAGTAATATTATTAATGCCTCTACAATCAACACACATCGTGGCGTACCATCCTTTTAGGCACTAGAATAATAGGAACAGCACAAGGACTAAGGGATTGGCGTATATAACCTTTGTGGAGCAGCTCCACGTACTTGACGCATAATCTCCTACGTCTCCTCTGGATTGGTATGGTATGGTGCGGTTGGGTAATGATGCACCGGGAATTAAGTCAATTTGATGCTCAATCCCTCGAATAGGTGGTAATCCGGTGGCGCGTCTTGTGGAAAGAGCGTCGGCGAACTCTGCAAAATGTTAGTGACAGGCGAGGGGCAAAGAGGAAAACACGTCCTCGAATGAAAATAATGCCTCTTTGCACACAAAAGCGTAGCAAATAGATTTGCTAAAATCTAGCTCATCAATATCAGATTTGGTGGCAAGTAAACATGCACTTTTCAATTTAATTTGAAGCAACGGTAGATGGTTTATTATTGAAGCTTCATGTGTTGCTCAAATTCTTTTGCTACAATCTGATTTTCACTCTTATTTTTCTCCTATTTTGCTTTATTAGCTCTATTAATATCATCTTTCAAAATGGACTCGGAGTCATAGGAAGCAAAGTAATATTTTTATCCTTATGAACAAGAGTATCTTGATTGTTTCTACCATGGTGTACAAATTTTTATCAAATTGCCATGGTCTACCAAGTAACAAGGAACATGCTTGCATAGGTACCACATCACAATCAACATAATCGGCATATGTAGAGATACTAAAATGCACACGAATAGTCGTGTTACCTTGACCTTGCAGCTGTTGTTGAACCATTGGATGTAGTAAGGATGTGGATGTGGTCTTGTGGTGAGAGATAACTTCTCCACCATCTCCATGCTAGCCAAGTTGTTGCAGCTCCCTCCATCTATGATGGCGTGAATAGAGCGTTCCTTCACAACTCCTTTGTCTTGAACAAATTATGCCTCGATTTTGCTCGGCTTGTGTAACTGCACCTCAAAACACGTTGAAAACTAAACATTCATACACATTAGCATCTTGGACCAGCCATGTATTGTGTCTCATGATCAGAATCATCTCTCACCGTGTTCCTCATGTGTAATAAGAGCCAAAGTCTCCTCATCATAGTCACTAGCGGACTCATACCCACCATCCTCATTAGCAATCATCCTGCAGCTGAGATTTGCATTCTCTACATAAAATGTCCTCTTCCCTTTGCATGACGACAAATAATATCACTTGTGTGCCTGTTGGCGCCATGGAAGAAGAAGAGCTGTGCAGGCCGGCGGTGTGCTCTTGGCGGATAGTGGTGGTTGTGCACCTTTCTTGTATCCGCGGTTGGAGGTGGCACACGAAGGAGGTGATGGTGCGGTGGAAGTAGATGATGCGCGTGGTGTCCATGATGAAGGTCGACTGAGAAAAGTTAGTGTGCGCCAATGCATCGATCACGCACTTCACGTTCGACTTTACAAGCAAGATGGAATAAGCAGTGATATTATTATAATCCTTATAGTCTAGAATGGTGCGAATATCTCTATTTAATCCACCGAAAGCGTGCAAGCATAGCTTCATTCTCCTCAACAATACCACATCTAATCAAGCGGTTTGTAATTCACGATAATATTCTTCTCTGAAATTTTACCTTGTCTTAAGCCTGCAATTTTGAAGTAATTCACGTTGATAATATGGTGGAACCCAGATGCGCATAGCAGTTTTCAAAGCAGCCCAAGTAGGCTGGAGCGGATATAATCTACAATGTTCAGACCACCAAACACATGCAAAGCTAGTGAAAGCACAAGCAATGCGCGGAACACGTCTCTCCTCGGGATATTGTAAACATGTAAATCGTTGTTAAGTTTCTAACTCCCAAGTAAGATATATATCGGGAACATATCTACCCTCAAATGGTGGAATATTCAATTTCAGTTTAGGGAGATGGTCATGATCTGCGTACTGAGGGCCCTAACATTGCCATTATTTGCATGTGGGCGACACTGTGGTTGTGGTCTTTGGTGGTTGCCGTGGATTCGATGTTGATCAACCTCATCCTCGTAATCTCCCATAATCATCCTCCTCGGTACCGGCATGCGATGGCGAGGAGCCAAAAACACCAACAGCGTGCTTGGCACGAAATTTTGTCTGGCTCAATAGGACAGCGAGCTCGTCCATCTTGATTCGGAAGGGCGTGGTTGTTGTCGTTGCGAGTGCGATAGGTGCAGCGGCGGTGGTGGTTGTGGAAAGCAGCGAGCAATTCATCAAACTTGCTATCAAGCTTTGTTTCAAGCGTCTTCTCAATGCCATCTATCTTCTCCATGGCCTCGTCAAATCTGTTTAGCACATCTTGCACTGTCCAATCATCATTTCTTTGAAACTTATCATGTAGCATTTGTTTGTTAATCGAGTTCTCCCAATCAGTCTCATCGACATTGATCCTACCATAGTTAGCGACAAATAGAAACCGCGAAGAATATGATCCTCAGAGACTACTAAAAAGTGGTGGTGGTGTATCACAAACCCGTCAAGCAAATCTCAAATTCTTACAGTTCTTACCCGGCGCGGTGATCGGCATCCGTTGTAGTCAAAACTCTCAAAGCTTGGATAGGCGATTACGAGGGAGAGTCAACGCACGATGTAGATGTATGTGGAGCTGGGAAGGCTTATAATATGGTAGCAAAAGATTCACAATAATCAATTTAGAGATGCAAAGTTGAATAAGCGCTCAGCTTGTGATCTTGTCTTTGGTCCTAGGCTAGCATTTGTGCTAGAGGGCGAGCCTAGAACACCAACAAAATCCGCTGGCGACACGTAAACAAGGGAGGAGCACACTCTGAAAAAAAATTCTGTTTTTTTCCTTTTTTACACTTTTTTCTCTTTTTTTTGCTCCATAACAAATTTTTTGAAAAAGTCTACAAATGGTCTAAAACTGCCTAGCGAAATTTTCGAGACTTAGTTTTTTTTAAGCTGGAACTATTTTTTCTTCTGCGGATGGCTCGGAAGTTAGGAGTCCTTCTCATCCACGACTTCGGAGTATCGCGTGATCTGGAAATCGAAAACAATGCAACAATTCTTGGACTCGGACTAGGACTGGTGGCGGAGATGAATCTGGTGAACTTCGGATTTGGTGGCGGAGATGAATCTGGTGGAACTTCGGATGGTGGCGGATATATGTTGCGGGTGGACTCGGATGGGCGTGATGGCGGCGGATATGTGGTGGCGTATATGGATTGGATTAGCGGTGAATATGTGGTGGTGGTATATGGCAGCGGCGGCGTGACAACTGTGAGCAGAACTCGAAACTCTAAAAGACTAGGCGCTAAGACCCGACTGATGACACGGCGATGCAACATAAAATTCAACAAAGCAAATCTGAGAAAAGATTATGCAAAGGCTCGAGATTGGTTGGGATGGGATGAACTAACCCTAATTTTTTGGCTTTTTAAATTGGACTATAGGTATGAAGAACAGACTCGATCTAAACTACCAAAAGCTAAAAATCTCATAAAACGACACGGAAATGCATACCACTTGATAGGCGGAGGTGTCGATCTTCGATGAGATGGTGGATTTCGCTTTGGTGGAAATCGACTTTGGCGATCCGACTCTGGCGTGAGAGGGACGTCGGCGCCTATGCAATCGCTAAACCAACTCGAGAGGATATTGACCACTTGGGCCGAACACGATCAACGACCACGAGGTGCATTTCCTGCTGACAAACGAAGAACAAGCAAGCTGAGATTGCAATCTGGATATTGCGAATATAAGATGAAAGCTTTATTGATCAAGGTGGGGTTACGTGATGCCTTTATGCAGTCGTTGAACACAAGCGAAATCTGCAGAAGTTGCAGCTATGGCGAACTTTTAATCTAAACAAAACCCAAAGTCTAAGCGGTGCCCTAAGGGCTGTATATATGGAGGAAGAGGGGTGAATTTCGTGGCCCTTGGTGGAGGGTCGAAAGTAACCTATCTCTTGTTCCCCACATACGGACTCTAAAATAGTCTATACTAATGTATTTCGAATTTACATGGGCTGGCCCAATAATAAGGTGTGTGACACCTAGAATAGTCTCTGGACGGAAATTTATGAAGTGGCATCTTGTATATTTCGTCCAAGGCTTCATGCACTCATTATGGTGGCTTCAAAGTCTGAAATCATCACTTGTAACTCCATTCTTGTCCCCCTTCGCATGCCATCATCTCCATGCTTGTTCTTCCTCCAATGTTCATCCTTCTCCAAGCTAGGCCCTTCATTTGTAAGCAAAACAAATGTATCCATTTTTGACCATGAGCATTAGGAAAAGGCTCCTCTTGTGTTGCTATATTATATATATAGTATAAGGTTATGCAGGGGTTTTTACATGATGGGGGGGTAATATACAAGTTGCCAACTTTGTGGCAAAGCGGAGCTAAGTAAAGCAAAATAAAACTATTAAAGAGAGTGCACAAGGTTCGGCACAAGGAGCCTATGCTCCTCTTTGACTCTATGTTGGAGAAGACCAAAGTCGTTCTTGAATGTCTGTGCGGACCGGTGAGTGAAGGTGCTATCGCTCGAAAATGCTTATTATTCCTCTCCTTCCAAATACTCCAAGCTGCCACAATGAATTTCTCTAGGAGCAGTGTGATGAGAGTTTACGTGATCTTATCTTGCTTGTATTCGGCCCGAGAAGGTTCCAGTCAAGCCCAAGTTTGGCCCAACACGGTTCTTGAAAGTGCATGTATCCAATTTAGGCGACATCATATTCTCATGAACATTAGAATCATTACCAAAAGCAAAGCACAGTAATTTAGTTGGCGTCTTGTGAGCTCTAGTAATTAGTCGAGTATGTATAGCGGCGGTGTGGGTGTAACAATGGTATTGATGTCCTCATCATGGAGAACTTGGCCTTGACGACGTGCGCTCCTCCTCGTGGCGCGGCTCTTCCTCGGACGAGCTCGGCAGCGGTGGCTCTGACCGGCCCTCGCGTCATCGTGCTCGTGTCGAGGATGCCCGATAACTCGATCCGTCGCGTGCGCTCGGTGAAGCCGAGGAGAGACCGGCTGAAGCTGGGGCAGCGAACTTGGACTTAAGGCGGTGACGGATCTCGTGGGAGAAGCGGGTGAGGGCGCCGAGCTACCTTGAAACTGCTTGAGGATGTGGCGCTGGTGCCAAGCTTGCCTATCGGCCCCTCTTTGTTTAGCTTTTCCTTTCTCTGCCGTCGAAAAAAAAGAATGTACCTGCGCGTGTAATGAGCTATTCTTTGTTATGCCCTTTTATGTTATGATTGCAGTCCTTGATCTGAATTGCAATGTTTGTAATTTGGCGGGTTAAGGTAGGAAGGCTTAGCTTGATATGTGCGATCGTCCTCCGCCTCATGAGAACCTACCCTTAGGTACTTGGCAGGCCCCAGGCGTACACCCGTGCCCTCAAGAGATACACCTTGTGCCCTCGGGGCAGCATGATGGCCTTGAGCTATCCTTGAAGGAAAAGAAAATTTGTTGGCGACTTATTCCCCCTTACAGGCCCCCTGCCATAGGGTGGTTTGGACTGATGCACCATCATGGCAGCAGGTAGAGGCGGACATGAGAGTCTTGGCACCAGTGAGACTCGATCGAGGAGCTCCTCGAGGATGAAGCTGAAATAAGCGGGGTTAGGCAGCGGTGCATCTTGCGCAAAGGCAGGCCACAGGCACACACCTACCTAGCCCAGCGAGGCCTTGAGGAGATGTGGCGGGTGTTGCCACCTCCCTCCGATCCTTAGACCAAAACAACAGGAAAACACAACGAGGAACCGGCGTTAGAATACCAAATCCATTGAAAGACTACTAAGAAAGCGCAAGCAACATCGAGAAAGCAAATGAACAGCCGTGTGTCGGCACCTAATCTAGTCTTCTCACGGTCGCGGAGCTAAGTGCTGCCACTAGCACGTGGGAGGGAGCACCATGAGGCCCAGGCAACTCTCGGGGAGACTCGGGAGGCGTGTCACCCACTCATTATTACGTAAGAAGTGTCCTGGCGGAGACCTTCACGGTGGAGCCTTGCTTCCTGAGCGAGCCTTGCTTCATAAGCGGAACCTTTCTTGAGGTAGAACTTCGAAGGTCTTTGGATGTTCTAGGCATTGGATGGGGACCCGTCACTGTGTCTCCAGTAGCCTTGGCGCCCGAAGCCTAGGAGACTTGGAACCCTAACAGAGCCCTCCCACATGGGAGAAGCTTATCAGCCCCTCCCTAGAGCACCTTCTCCTCGGGGCCAGATCGCCCACCTCTAACGTCTGGAGGCGGACGTTGCTGCAGTGGTACCATTACGGCCTTTCTTTGGTACCTCATTGGCCGGGAGGCGAGCTTGGCAGCGACATTCCTTCCCGGCCACGAGATCCATCCTTGCGTGGTGTCTCTCGCATTTAAATCGAGCGCCCGGGACCAGCGTGGGCGATGCTTGACCTCATGAGGGAGAATAAACTTGCACGCTCCGTAGATGAGGAAGAAGAGGCGTTTCTCTGTTGGCTTGAAGTAGGCGGTGGTGCGGATGGACCCGCACCCGGGGCTGACTCGTCGAGCCAGCCCTGCCGCAGAGCCTCGAGCTTCTTCTTGAAAGTCGGGTCTTGAGGCCCCTCGGGACCTCCGCATTGGCCCTCTCCCCATCCATTGCTCCGTGGGTGTGCTACGAGGCATAGCGGTCTGTGTTCCAAGGTTAGCCTGTATGTTTGAAAGATTAGCTGGTGAGCTGTGAGCCATTATCGGTGATGATGCGATTGGGGACCCAATTGGCTCCACGATCCCTTGATGAACTTGACAAGCTGATCTGTTGGGATGGTGCTTGCGACTTCTACCTCCGCCCACTTGGTGAACTTGCCGATGGCGGCGTAGAGGTATCGGTAGCCTGGCGCTGAGGAATGGCCCAAATGTCCGGCCCAGACGCAAATGGCCCGCGTGGCGGGATCGTTTGGAGAGCCTGCGTGGGTGATGGATCTGCTTGGCGTGGGCTGACATGCTTCACGAGCGCACGGCTTCGGTAGAGTCGTTGGCCTGGTGGGCGATGAAAGCATTCTGGAACACCTTGCCCACCGAGGTGCGGGGCGAGGTGATGCCGCAGTCCCACCATGGATGTCGCCAACAACTCGAGCCCCTGTTCACTGGAGATGCACATAGCAAGAAATGTCATTTGGCCTCTGTGATATAACTCACCATCATTTATACAATACGGTGGCACGATGGGCCACGTGCTGACGTTCTCTTCCTTCTCTGGGGTCCCTTAAAGCAAAATGCGCCTTGAACTCTTGTCCGGCACCCCTCTGAGGCTCGCACAAGCACAAACAGGCACGGGGTTGCGGTGGGCACCCATCTCGGGTGCTTGTGGCAGAATCCTCTGAGGTGGTCTTTGGAGTCATGGCGTCGCGGGACGCTTGAGATGGCTTGATAGCTCCTCAAACACCCGGCTCTGAAGGAGCCTCTGAGAAAACTCTTTTGGCGATGTAAATGCCTTCCTTGTTAGTCCCTTACGACACATCTGCTGACTCCATGCCCATGAACCCTTCTCCATTTGTGCACCTCTTCTAGAATGCGCCTCCATGTGCTCGATCCTTAGGCATGTACTCCTTGTTGAAGAAATTGGCGAAAGTGAGTCGCCCTTGATGGTGAGGTGCTTTACCCCTATGCAGTCAGCGATCCCAGTCTGTGAGCAAGCCTTGATTCTGCGATGTTGTTGGAGACCTTCTAGTCCGCTGAAAATAGAGTTGTCTTGCATAGCAAAGCTTGTCCTTGGTGGGTGAGATGAGGATGGCCCCTGCTCTTGCGCCTTGTCGAACAAGACATGCGTCGAAGTACATGATCCATCCGTCCGGCTCTTCATGTCACAGCAAGAGGGAGGCAGTCCTCGCTCTCCGTGGTGCAGGCGTCAGTCCACTCGGCCCACCGAAGTCGGTGAGGCCACGCCCTTGATGACCACAGGTGGTCTTGAACTTCGAGATCAAATGCTTGAAGCTCAATGTTCCATTCGACCTTCGCTCGGCTGGGTTTGGGCTCGGAGCACCCTCTCTAGAGTGCCTCTTGAGACAACTTTGATGGGGTGGCCTTGAAAGTAGTGGTGCAGCTTCACAGGAGGCGACTAAGTCGAGCAAAGGCTTACGTGGCATGGGGAGTGGCGTGCATGGGCCTCCCTCGATGTTGTCTTGATGAAGTAGGCAGGGGTGCTTTCGATGAGGGGAGACATTAGAAGTATCTTGTTCTTGGCGAAACGCAGGTCCTTTTGGCCTCATGAGGCCCGTGTTGAGGGCGTGGTAATTTCAAAAAAATCCTACCTTTACACAAGATCATGGTGATGCATATGAGAGAGGGAAGTGTTGTCCACGTACTGGTAGACCAAAGCGGAAGCGTTATAACAGCTTGCGGTTGATGTAGTAAATGCGTCTTCATGGCCCGACCTATCAAACCTTTGAAACTCGACAAAGTGCAACTAATCCCGGGTGGTTTTGGTAATTAATAACAACATATATATCATTGAACTAATAGTTTCTTGAGAATCATTTGAGAAAGTTCGATTGATATGGGTATGGCAAGGGCTGAAGAAGTGGACCCCTCAAAATGCTAAGGCAAGCATTGGCAAAAGCTCAAGACTCCATTTTGGTTTAGTGATCCAAGATCACATTGAGTCTATAGGAAAGCCAATACTATTAAAGGGATGAGGTTATGATAATGATCTGGTTGCTCAAAGTGCTTAGTGATACATCTCCTAAACTATCGGCAACTCTCACTTCCATATACACTCATAAGTAATCTCGGTCCCACCGATTTCCTAAACTCAGTCACAAGAGATGAACCACCTCAGCCATATAGCCAAACCCTAGAAATCTCGGATTTTCCGATTCGAACTCGGTCTCACGAAACTTGAGTTGCCAAGCTTACTGTAACATACATCATCAAATCGGTGTCACCGAGATGATGAAATCGGTCCCAAGATTGGCAAGCTCTAGTCTTTGGACGAATCGGACTCACGAGATTGTATTTTCGGTCCACGAAAATCCCAACGTTCACATGATTTGAACTTTCGGTCTCACCGAGTTGTCAACCAGTCGACCGAGATTGGTCAAATGTGTGTAGCAGTTGGATTTTGTGTGGAGGCTATAAATACCCTCCACCCCTCTTCATTCGTGGAGAGCCATCGAAAGAACTACCACTCCTACCTTACATTTACGAGAAAACTACCTACCCTTGTGTTGAGATCAAGTTGCTCCCTCCCACCATATGAAGCTTGATCTCTAGCCTTCCCAAGTTGCTTTCCACTCAATCCTTTCTTCCACCACAGCCAAATCGGTGAGGAGAGTTGAGTGTTGGGGAGATTATCATTTGAAGCACAAGAGCAAGGAGTTCATCATCATCAACACCATCTATTACCTTTTGGAGGTGGTGCCTCCTAGATTAGTTAGGTGTCGCTTGGGAGCCTCCGTCGAGATGTGGAGTTGAACCAAGAAGTTTGTAAGGGCAAGGAGATCGCCTACTTCGTGAAGATCTACCCGAGTAAGGCTAGCCCTCCGTGGGCGTAGCCATGATGGCATAGACAAGGTTGCTTCTTCGTGGACCCTTAGTGGGTGGAGCCCTCCGTGGACTCTCATGGCCGTTACCCTCAGTGGGTTGAAGTCTCCATCAGCGTGGATTGGCGATAGCACCACCTATCGGAACCACGAGAAAAATCTCCGTGTCTCCAAATTGCGTTTGCTCTTCTCCACCTCTCTTTACTACATGTGCAATTTACTTTCCGCTGCCTATACTCTAGAATTGCATGTGTAGGGTGATACTTGACTTGATCATCATTGTGAACTTGCCAAAAACTTGTCTTTATCAAAAGGCTGAATTTTATATTGTCAAGTAGTCTAATCACCCCCCTCTAGACATACTTTCGATCCTACAAGTGGTATCAGAGCTTTGGTCTCCATTGTATTGGTTTCCATTGCATTGGACTCCATAAGCTTGGTTTCACAACCTAGGAGAGTATGGCGTCTAGTGAGGGTAATTTTCGTAGAGGTCCTTACTTTGATGGTTCAAACTTTGCTAGTTGGAAGCATAAAATGAAAATGCATATTCTTGGACATAACCCTGCCGCATGGGGCATTATTTGTGTTGGTTTGCAAGGTGAATTCTTCGAGGAAGGAAAAGTTCGGATCGTGAAGCTTCTAGCGGATGAATTGCGGATGTTGCAAAACAATGCTCAAGCTTGTGACATTCTCTTCAATGCTTTGTGTCGAGGAGTTCAACAAAATCAGCCGTCTTGAGAATGCAAAGAGATTTGGGATACTTTGGTTGAAATGCGAAGGTACCGAGTCCGTGAAGGAATCAAAGCTAGATGTTCTTCAAGGTCGACTTGACAAGTTCAAGATGAAGGAAGGTGAAGAATTCGCTGAAATGTACTCTAGGCTTGCTCTCATCACAAATGAGATTGCCGGCTTAGGAAGCGAAGAAATGACCGACCGATTCATCATCAAGAAGATTCTCGAGCTTTGGATGGAAAGTATGACACCGTGTGCACTTTGATCCAAATGATGCCAAACTACAAGAATCTCAAGCCAACGAAGTCATTGGAAGAATTGTTGCTCATGAGATGACACTTAAAGATAAGGAAGAGCTTCACAACAAGTCAAGTGGTGCTTACAAAGCTACAAGTGATGCTCCCACAACCTCAAGTGACAAGCTAGTTTCCAATGAAGAGATAAGCCTAATGGTGAAGAACTTCAACAAATTCTACAAGAGTAGAAGCAAGAGAGAAGCTCAAAGTCTAGATCATATGATGAAAAGAGATCTTCTAGTCGTGATCGAAAGCTGCTACAATTGTGGAAGACCGGACACTACTCAAATGAGTGTTCGGCTCCCCACAAGAAGAAGAATCTCCAAGAAGAAGAAGCTCAAGAGAAGAGTCACCTCGGAAAGAGAAGGAGTAGAGATGATCGTTATGAGCGAAGACCCTCTCGGAGAAGCAAGGATTAGGAGAGGAAAGACAAGTCATCAAGGAGCTACACAAGAAGAAAACATCAAGCTCATGTAGGTGAATGGGTCTCGGCTCCGACTCAGACAATCAATCGAAAGAAGCTATCACTCCAACTCCGACTCTGTCAAGATGAAGGTGTTGCGGTCTTGCTCTCGTGTCCTCCAACTCCAACTCCTATGACTTATTTGATTCACCAAATGAGGGAATTGGAAGATGCTTCATGGCTAAAGGCCCCAAGGTATCACACCTGAATTCATTGACTTTGATAGTGATGAGGATGACTTGCTTGGTGAAGATGAGCTTTTACATGATAAATCTAGTGAGCCTAGTAATGATGAACATGCTAGTAGTCTTTATAGTCGAGAAGAGTCGAATGACAATGCTATGAAGGAGATTGAGCGTCTAACTAAAGAACTAAACACTCTTAAGTTAGCTCATGAAACAACTCAAGAAGATCATAGAGAGCTCCTAAGATCTCATGAGAAGCTACGCCGAGAAGCTCAATCTAGAGCAAGAACATGAGTTTCTAAAAGCAATCAATGGCGATCTTGAAGAAGAGTTCTTCATATCTTGCCAAGCGACTTCTCTTGTCTAATTTCTTGCCACCTATTAAAACTAAGCATGACAAGCATAAGAAAAATTCTTCATCTAGTAGTAACAATAACCATGCTAAATCAATATTGTTGCTTCTAGTAGTTCTCTTGATTCCACTAACAATGTTTCAAGCCAAGTTACACTTGAGCAAGAAAATAGTTTATTGAAAGGGATTATAGAAAGGTGTCTACAAGAGCCTTGCGGAAGCAAGAACTTTGAGAAATTGTTACTTAAGCAAGGAAGGCACGGAAGAATCAAGGAATTGGTTTTGGCGAAAGTTCAGCGCCGAGGGTGTTGAATGGGAAGAAGGTCAATATCCTCTCAAAGTTTGTTTCTCAAAGGAGAAGTATGATCCTACTTCTTCCAATGTGGAACAAGCTCAAGATGACCTTCCACCACAAGACCACAAGCTAAAAGGCAAGGACAAGCTTCAAGAGGAGATTGATGCATTTATTGAAGCACCTAAAGCCATGGTCAAGTGGGTTCCCAAGGAAGCGTCAAGTTCTACTTCGTCAAGCTCAACTACAACCCCAAGGATTCCCATCAAGATGATGTGGATCGAAGAAGAAGAACTAGAGAGTTCTTGAGGTGACTCCGCCAACATACTTCACTCACATTCATTTTGGCAAAACTTGTGCAATCAACTTCCACATCTTGCACTAGTTCATGGAGTCACAAACCCTCTTGTTGGTAAGTCAAGGGACAAGGTAATCATTGCTTTCATGGACATCATCTATTGTGAACTTCAATCTATGTCCATGGATATCCTTGTTTGTTCCTTGTGGGACTAACCCATGTAGGTATTGAAAGTGCCGAATCAAAGGATTGCTCCCAACTCTTGATGATCTTCATCAACATTGAGCATCCACATCTTCAACATCTACATGAAGTCTTCTCGACAACCCAAGGTTAGTTTGACCCTTTAAAGGGGTTCTCACATCTAGGGGAGCTTTGCTCTAAAGAATTGAGCTAAAGCATCTTCAAATGATGTGAACACATCAATGCTTTATGTAAAAGTGGTAACCCCACTTGTGCTTAAGCGATGAGTATGACCTATGATCAAATGTTCTCATTTGACTCCTAAGTCAATATACTCATATATAGATGACCTAGTCATCGACAAATTGTGTGATAGTAGCTAGAGTTTTGATTGTGCATGTTTGACACATATTTCATTTGCTATCTTATTGTGTGAGCATGTTGGATGCATGATTTTATCCATTCGAGGACATCCATTTGTTGCTTTGGTCTTTTGATTTTTCGACCAAATGGATGGACAAGAATGCCTAAGTTCCTCCCTAGCTATCTATGCTTTCTTGTCTCAAATTCTATTCATGCTTACATCACAAACTTTGAACAAGTCATTTTGGACCCTCAGTGAGGAGCACTCGAGCCACCGATCCGTCAAGGCTAACTTCCAAAACCTTCTAAGTGATTTGGTCGGACCAACCCACTCAAACTCGGTCGAGCGAAAGCATTTGGATTGATCTAGGTTTTCACCTCGGTGAAACCGAGTTGTGATTTCGGCGTGACGAAGTGCATAAGCTGCCTGCAGTTATCCATCTCGGTGCCACCGAGTTTACAACTTCGGTCCCACCGGCAACAAAGGGTATATATACTCCGAGGGGCGCGTTGATTTCTACTTCAAGCGCTTCGCCCCACCCCTTCTTTGCCGTCGCCGTGGTCTCGGATCGTCTCCGTAAATCGCTTTATCGCCCTCGCTTGAGTCTCCGTCGCCGTCAGCGGACATCTTCTCGCGCCGTTGCCGCCGTGAGAGAACTCCACCAAGTTAGGGTGAGTTTGATCCCTCGTGCTCCATCTCGATTCAATGCGTTTGGTTTGCCTATAATCTTGCCACGTTTGAAATCTTCCTAACACAGATTAGTTCCTTTGAGCGAAATTGAGTAAAAGTTTTAGGGTTAGGTTTCCGCGAACACATCTCGGTGAGACCGATTTTACATTCTCGGTATGACCGATTTGGCCTCTGGCCATTACCTTTGCACCTTCGGTCCAACGAGTTGTGCAAATCGGTGTGACGAAATGAGGATTTAGTGAAACCCTAGTGTTTTCGGCGGGACGAAACCCACCGGTCAACAGAAAGTGGTGTGAATGCTTCTGTTTGAACACTTGGATTCACGAATTTTAAACTCGTCGACGAAATGTCTACTGTGAAAACCTAAAACTGAAATTTGAACTCATTTGTTTGCAAAATCTTCTGCAGTTTGTGATAACTCTTCTACTCTGCCTACACCTTATCTATTCACGGGTTGTCGGCCATATCGGATGCGGTGACAGCGAGAACAGTCGAGTCACCTATTGCTGATATTCGAGGCGGGCACTAGTCTGATCCCAGCAGCTCATCGGATGATGGTGAGAGGAGTACACCAAGTGGTTTGCCTCCTGCAGCCACAGGGCGAAAGAAGAGAACTCGATGAAGAAGATTCGATTTCATTGTTGAGGAAGAGTCTCCTCCAAGCCAAAGAGAAAGTTGTTGCCAAAGAGCCTCAAGGCGACAAACCAAGAAAGGCACGAGAAAAGTGAAGAAATCCTTTGTTGCCAAGAAGCTGAGTTTGGAAGAGAAACTACAAGCAAGGTGAAGAAAACTTCCAAGAGGAAGAGGATTGTGCATGATGATGCAGCGAGAGGAAGATGAGGATGAGAAGCACCCCAGCCTCCTCCTCGAAGCCTAAGCTCATGGGTGATGCCATCGAGGAGGAGCCACTTCAAAGTCCAAGCCATCTGCTCCAGTCAAAGGCAGCTCAAGCCAAAACTTCTTGCCAAGCCCAAGAAAGCGATCGGGAACATTCCGGCATGAGAGAAGAAGAAAGATGATGTGCCACCGGTGTGTCGGATGATGAGGCACAGTTTCTTTGAAACTTCGTCGAAACTGCCACTTCACAATGATGCTCATCCTCAAGCTGAGAACATGAAGGAAAGGAAGGATAGAGGTCTCGGGCTATGGAGACAAGCTGATCCATATCTTTGTGAGGAGAAAAGCTGCTGTTGATCCAGATTCCACACGAAGCAGCGGGACTTCTATGAGGCTGTCTTGATGGACAAAAGCCCATAGTTGCGAGACACAGATATGTTGATTGGAAATACATTGTGATGAAAACACAGAGACTTCTTTCCACATGTGCATGAGAGCTTCACTTGCATGTGGTGTTGCAGATTTTGTTGGTCAAAAGTTGACAAGTTGGAATGATGAAATGATTATGCAATTCTATGCCACACTCATTTCTATCGGATGGAAAGATCACATGGATGGTGAAGGCCAAAGATTCTCTTCATTTGTTGAAGAATGGGCAGAACTGCTGAATGCTCGGTCTGAGAGAGGATGATGTTGATGTCTATGGTATTCCCAAGAAGAACCATGAATCCATGAAGAATATGTACAAAGAGGTTCCAGCTAAGGATGTGGAATCTGGAAGCTTGGCTCGATGTATTATCTCGAGGCAGGTCTACCTACCACAAACACTATTACGAGGCATACCTTGATGCCCAAGTGCGGAGATCATCGCATGATCGGAGGTACTCTATCAACATGCTGCATATACTTGATGAGAAGGCACCTTTCAAGGTGATGGACTTGATAGTTGAGACCATCAAGAGGCTGCGGTGACGAGAAGAGGTCATGTGGATTTGCCCGCATATTGGATGCTTATCAATGCCAAGTTTGCACGGGCACATACTTGTTGGATAGACCACACTTGCCACTGCAGCTGAGCATGAGGACAATGATGTTGTGATGGATGAGGAGGATCCAACGTCGGTTGAAGGTCAAGCAAAGATTGAAGCTGCCAAGAAAGCCAAAAGCTGAGAAGGAAGCGGCGGAGCGGCAGCTAAACCAAGAGTGTTGGAGAGCAGCTCCTTGAAGCTACCCAAAGGATTGAACAACGCTGGCCGGCATTATGCAGTCTCGGGAGAGTCTTGAGAGGATTGTTGAAGACAAGATCCATGCTCTGGATGTGAAGGTGGCTGAAGTGCAAATGCATCAACAAGCTTGAGGCGGATATTGAGGAAGCAAAGAGGAGAAGGAAGAGCTCATCGTGAGATGCGGGATGACCTAGTCGGGATGCTTATGAACAGCTGCTCCGGTTCCCACAGACCCGATCATTGCTATTCGATGGAGACACGGGACTACAGCCTCGGCACCTCCACAGCTCCATCGGTTGCTCGGCTCCGGCTCGGTGACCACTCCTCCGGCTCCACGGACATCGGTGAAGTCTTCGCCGATCTGCCATCTCAACTCCATCAACCCAGGCAGGAGCGCCAGTGAGTCCCTAGTGGCGTTTAGCTCTATGCCTTTTGAACTTTTGGTAACTTGTTGCCAAAGGGGAAAGTGTATAGATCATAGGACTTCGAGAGAGAGAGTGCTTTGTCTTTGCGCTTTTGCTCTTTCGTTCATTTGCGGTCTTTTGAGATACTTTTGGTTTTGAGACATTACGTGTGTTTGATACTCGTTTCATTCTACCTTAATGAGTGCTTGGTCGTACTATGCCTTAATGTGTGCTTAATGCTTATCATATGCTATTCATATCTTGTATGACCATTTACTCATGTCTTGGTGATTGGGTGCATGCTATTCATTCTTATCATTTTGTGCGCTCCACCAAGATGTATGTGACATGGAAGAGTGACCCATGATCCTAATCGATTGTGCATTTGCATTCAAGCATAAATCTTAAATAATGCACAAATTTAGGGGAGCTCTTGCTTATCACATACTTCTCAAAGCGACGATATTATTCATTGATTATATCCTTTGTCGAGCTTTGATCTATATGTTGTCATCAATTACCAAAAGGGGAGATTGAAAGTGCAACTAATCCCGGGTGGTTTTGGTAATTAATAACAACATATATATCATTGAACTAATAGTTTCTTGAGAATCATTTGAGAAAGTTCGATTGATATGGGTATGGCAAGGTGAAGAAGTGGACCCCTCAAAATGCTAAGGCAAGCATTGGCAAAAGCTCAAGACTCCATTTTGGTTTAGTGATCCAAGATCACATTGAGTCTATAGGAAAGCCAATACTATTAAAGGGGATGAGGTTATGATAATGATCTGGTTGCTCAAAGTGCTTAGTGATACATCTCCTAAACTATCGGCAACTCTCACTTCCATAATACACTCATAAGTAATCTCGGTCCCACCGATTTCCTAAACTTCAGTCTGCAGAGATGAACCACCTCAGCCATATAGCCAAACCCTAGAAATCTCGGATTTTCCGATTACGAACTCGGTCTCACGAAACTTGAGTTGCCAAGCTTACGTAACATACATCATCAAATCGGTGTCACCGAGATGATGAAATCAGTCCACCGAGATTGGCAAGCTCTAGTCTTTACGAATCGGACTCACAGAGATTGTATTTTCGGTCCACGAAAATCCCAACGTTCACATGATTTGAACTTTCGGTCTCACCGAGTTGTCAACCGGTCGACGAGATTGGTCAAATGTGTGTAGCAGTTGGATTTTGTGTGGAGGCTATAAATACCCTCCACCCCTCTTCATTCGTGGGAGAGCCATCGAGAAAGAACTACCACTCCTACCTTACATTTACGAGAGAAAACTACCTACCCTTGTGTTGAGATCAAGTTGCTCCCTCCCACCATATGAAGCTTGATCTCTAGCCTTCCCAAGTTGCTTTCCACTCAATCCTTTCTTCCACCACAGCCAAATCGGTGAGGAGAGTTGAGTGTTGGGGAGATTATCATTTGAAGCACAAGAGCAAGGAGTTCATCATCATCAACACCATCTATTACCTTTTGGAGGTGGTGCCTCCTAGATTAGTTAGGTGTCGCTTGGGAGCCTCCGTCGAGATGTGGAGTTGAACCAAGAAGTTTGTAAGGGCAAGGAGATCGCCTACTTCGTGAAGATCTACCCGAGTAAGGCTAGCCCTCCGTGGGCGTGAGCCATGATGGCATAGACAAGGTTGCTTCTTCGTGGACCCTTCGTGGGTGGAGCCCTCCGTGGACTCTCATGGCCGTTACCCTCCGTGGGTTGAAGTCTCCATCAGCGTGGATTGGCGATAGCACCACCTATCGGAACCACGAGAAAAATCTCCGTGTCTCCAAATTGCGTTTGCTCTTCTCCACCTCTCTTTACTACATGTGCAATTTACTTTCCGCTGCCTATACTCTAGAATTGCATGTGTAGGGTGATACTTGACTTGATCATCATTGTGAACTTGCCAAAAACTTGTCTTTATCAAAGGCTGAATTTTATATTGTCAAGTAGTCTAATCACCCCCCTCTAGACATACTTTCGATCCTACAGCTCCTACATATTCTCTGAAGATCTTTATCGGTCGAAACCGCATGACAACATACATTGTTCCCTTTGTCATTGGTTTTTACCTTGCAGAGATTGATCGTCGGTATCCTAATACCTAGTTCAATCTCGTTCACAAGCAAATCTCTTTACTCGTTCGTAATGCATCATTAGTAACTAACTCATTGCTTCATTGCTTGCAAGGGTTATAGTGATGTGCATTACCGAGAGGGCCAAAGATACCTCTCAGAGCAATTGGAGTGACAAAACCTAATCTCAAAATCGCTAACTCAACATGTACTTTTGGAGACACACAAGAAACTCCTTTATAATCACCCGATTACATTGTGACATTTGATAGCACACAAAAGTGTTCCTCCGTTAAATGGGAGTTGCATAATCTCATAGTTGTAGGAACTTGTATAAGTCATGAAGAAAGCAATAGCAACATACTAAGCGATGAAGTGCTAAGCTAACGGAATGGGTGAGAGTCAATCACATCATTCTCTAAT
>JAHHZJ010009455.1:0-11316 GCA_021437245.1 Aegilops speltoides
TTTCACATATTGATCTTTGCTTAGTTACTTTACCGTTACCATTGTTACAATTACTACAAAACAGCTGTTGTTACTTTTGCCACTATTACCGTTACTTCCATATTACTTTGCTACTAAATACTTTGCTGCAGATATTAAGTTTTCCAGGTGTGTCTGAATTGACAACTCAACTGCTAATACTTGAGAATATTCTTTGGCTCCCCTTGCACTACTAGGAAAAGGCATGCTAGTGGCGCACTGGTTTTGCCTTCTAATGGCGCACTACGATGGCACGCATCACGCCATTAGAATTAAATTCTAATGGCGCCTGCCGATCGCCATTTGTATCGGTGTTCTAATGGCGCACGCTGCGCCATTAGTATAACTGCGATGCGCCATTAGAATGCCTCCCGAGGGCCATATGTACAAATGTGCTATGGCATTCTAATGGCGCATTAGCTGTTAATGCGCCATTAGTGTGATGATCACGTCGCCATTAGTGTCTTTTGTGGTGCGCCATTAGTATGAATATTAGGTTTTATTTTTTTCCTTTTCTGATTTTTGCACAGGTTACAAAATATATTATTGCATAGAATATAGACAGCAGCACACAGCAACATCAGATTCATCAAATACAATAGAAGATTAGTCTCCGAATACAATTCATCATATTAGTCTCCGGATTCAAAAGACCGGACAAAGATAAAACATTACAAGTCTCAAGACCCGAGTATCGAGTTTGCCTTCACATTACAAGTCGATATCGATCATCTAAACTACCATCACATAGAAGAGAGCGTGGTCATCACGATGAGCATCATCGCGATCAAACTGGTCTTCATCCGGTTCCTCCAACGCTCCTCCTCTCTCCGCTAGATAGCGGGCGTATCTAGATTCGGCCTCCGCCCTAGTGGTGTACCCTTTGTAACTATTACCGCTGAAGCGGTGAACCTGTCTCCGACACTCCTCCCGATCATCGTAGACTCGGAACCTTACCCTTGTACCACACATACGCGGCATCTCTATGCACAAGCCAAACAACGACAATACATAAGCAATGTGTAAGTATGCAACAAAAGGATCGGAAGAGAAAAGCAAGACATTCATAGCACGATTCATGGTCCTACTAATAAAATAGCATCGATTACATCTAAGTTGAACAACCGTCCAAACCAAAGAGACATACTGAATTCATTAAAAGTTTAATTACAACATGAGCCAATCAATGTTTGAACTACACATCACTACTTTCGACTCGACTCATCGGACGGAGGCGTGGATGAAGCCGCCGTCGTCGCGATGGTCATGAAATGCGGTCGTTATCACCCTGCATTTGTAGCATTCCATCTATCTCCTTTGTTGGACGGTTGATTTACGAGGAAGAACTGCCGACGTATGAAGGACATCTTGATGGATGATGTCCGCAAACTCCGACGGATCGAAAGAATTCTTATCGAGGTCCGCGTCTGGACTGCCGACAAGCTCGCGGCCCAATCTTTGAGATTATCTGGTAGCGAAGGTGATGATGGTCCTTACGATCGCCGCATGTGATGGAGGCGTAGTAGGCATCCTTCGACGCCGGTGACTGCTTGACGCGAGAACTTCGTATTGTGTCGTCTACGAACTGTCTGGTGAAGGTGCCTCCAGATTTGGCGTGGCGGGAGAACATCATCAAGAACTTTCTTCACATTTGTGTAGTCTATCATGGAGTTACGGTTGGGTCGAAATCGTGGCCATGGAATATTTCGGGCTTAAGAGGATGAGTGTGCAATGTGTGTCACTGCACGAACACGGAATGTTAGAAAAAAAAACGATCGAAATCTAAGAAATCATATGTTCGAGGCGGTTAAGGGATGACTTACTCGGAAAGTAAGGCACAAGGAAGTTATACTTATCTGCGTTTGCGAATGAGCGCCTTGAGGTGTGAACTCGCGACTTGGCGGTCCCAGCGCTGCTCAAGTGCTTGCACGCATGTAGAAGGGGTCGACTATCACGATGTCCGGTATTGTCTCTAATGATCCGCATCGCATGCTCGATAAAACAGCCGACGAAGGTGTAGCGCACGGATGAAGGTTAAACATAGCAAAGATGTCATCAAACCGCGGGGCGATCATACCCCGATGTCGCAATCCACAAAACCCTTGCTCTCGGCACCTTGGCCACGAAAACCGGGTATGCCACATCCTTCTCTCGAGCGCCGCTTCTCCAAAATCGAACACTGTCATGCAGACTCCGCATAGCACCGGTTGCAGCATTCAGCATATTTGGTGGTAGCATCGCCCTACCGCCACATGCACCCTCCTCGAGATATCCTTAGGTGAAGGTGGCCCGTCCGAGCACGGATCGAACTCGGTGCGGCTGGCTCGCACGGCGCCCTTGTTAGTCTTTCGTTTCGGCCCTTCTTCTTGATCTCCTGTAATGGGACCAAGTTCGCTCACGACCGCCTTCTTCAGCGTGTTGGGGCTGATAATATTCGCGCCTCGGCTATCCGAGGCTCGGTGAAACGGAGCTGGGCGTGTCACGAGAACTGACGCCGAGCGGCGCTTGTTGCAATTGGATTTCTCCGCCATACCAGCTAGATCGCGGTGGTCTTGGCTGGGTTCTTGAGAAAGAGGCCCGCAGAAATCGTCAGCGTACCCATGTTCGGCAAAGTACTTGTCAACTTTGGTAAATGTACCTCGTCGTTGTCGTCGCCGTCCGGATCCTATGCCATAGGGCTGTCCGGATCCTGTGCCATAGGGATGTCCGGCAGGTCCGGTAGCGTTGCTGCGTTCTTGCCATGGCTTGGCGCCGGCACGACTGGCGGTCTTGTCTGTCGGTGGTGTCCCCGCCCAAACGAATCGGCTCTTGCCATAGCAGGGCAGTTCGCAGTGCCGAGGGTCATCTCATCTTCTTCGTCGGCCCTAGCGGGTCGAATCGGAGGTAACAACTCGTCGCAGCCTGGCAGCACCCGGACCACTTCAACCCTATACATTGTGGGTGGCATCGGATTACCGTGGAACATGGGGTTGCCGTTGAACGATTTTGCCCTTGGCGACATCGACCAACTCGGCGCCCACGGCGCGTAAGAGTGCAAGGAACGCCGGCGTGCCTCGCGAAACATGTGTAGGGCGCCGTGATGCCACCAAAGGCAAGGAGATGAAGTCATCGCCGAGAGGCTTAGTTACCGTGATGCCGCAAGCTCGGCTACGTCGAGGCACCGCCAACAGGGCGGTAATCGACGGAGGGGCGCTTCGGGCGAGGTGCGTCGGCGGCACCCGGTGCATTAAGCTCCAATACTGCGGTGCCGGAGACACGATACCGCCCGCCGAGACACCAATGGCGCCGCCGCCGAGACACCAATGGCGCCGCGCCGAGACACCAATGGCGCCGCCAGCTACAGGCGAAGTTGTCGCCATGAAGCTGGGAACCGGGAGGCCCTTTGCCGCCCGCAATCCACGCCGCCAGCCCATGAATCAACGAGGCACCATGGCTTCGAAGCCGCTTCCAGCTGTTGTTCCACTTGCTCTTGGACAAGCTCCGAATCGCGCCACTTGTGCCTTTGAGTGCTTCAACCTCGCGGCCCGCTTTCCGAGCTGGCTTTTTTCTCCTTCCGCACACCAGCGTATAGTATGACCCCATTTTGTGGACAAGCTTTGCCGCCACACGCACCACCGACGCCGGCTTATCGAGCTTATCCTTCTTTTTCATTACGCTCAACGCCTCTATTTAAAGGGGTGTCGAAGGGGAGCTCTTAGACGACCCGCCATCGCTTTCATTGTCCTCGCGAAAGGAACATGAGCCATTTAGAAATATTGGTGATTAATTAGAGTGCAACCATATGGAGCTAATTACGCGGGTGTATTCCTTACTGAACAAGCTCTGCGCCTGGTCTTCGGATCCGTGGTAAGCTCCTTTGTTATCGGGTCCTCCTTGTACCGGCCCCGACATAGTTCCTGGTCCGCTTGTCACCGCAGATTTCTCGGCGGTAGGTTTGCTCAAGACGCCCGCCCTCCTTGTCCCATATAGGCTCCGCCACTCTATAACCGCCGGACCGAGTTTGTGTTCCCTAAGTTCAACTCCGCATTTCTTTCCCCATCGACTTGATTCGAGCTTATGGGCTCTAGCACTTGATCTTGAACTCCTTGTACTCATCTTCGCCATCAAATGATATTTTGCCTTGATCTTGTCATGACTATCACCTTTATCAATCATTCTCTTCACCGCGCTTCTCCAAGTAGACAGGCCGGCTCATCTTCGTGAGGGCGGCATTGTTCACTCTATTCCCCGAGAGGCGGTGTTTTCAAATTCAAGGGAACTTGTATCGCTCAGGCAGCTTCGGAAGAGGAGGCTGCACAAATTCCTCGGTCCTTATGCCTAAGGTTCTCGTGTTGATCGAGACGGTGTTCGGAGAATGCACCGAGCTGAACCGCTGCACTTTGACTATATGTTTGGGCTCTGGATTCCCGCCGGAGTCCACTTGAGTGAATTCTCCTGACGGCGGAGCGCATTCGGCGCCGGTCCTTCCTTTGCTTCTTCGGTTGGCTGCCATCCGTGTGCGCCGCCACCATCTATGTGTGCGCCGCCATCATCGGGTGGCATCCTCGGCGCACCATCGGGTGTCATCCCGACGCCACTAGGGGTTGTGTAATCAGATCGTGTCTTCCGCAGGCCATCATAGCGTGAGGTTGTTGTTCCTCCAACTCTTGGGACATCTCCTAATTGCTTGTCGCTCAACCACCGCCTCATCGCTAGGGCCATGTTTCTCTAAATAGGAAAAAGTTTGGTCAAAAGATGGTTATTGTCAAGGAACAAGATCATGGTATCATGATTTAGGGTTGGGCCTAATCACTTGGCTCTATTGCCACCTATGTTGGGTTTATCATCTAGGGTTTATCGATGCTAAGGATAATTCTAAGTTGGGCCTAATCACTTGGCTCTATTGCCACCTATGATTTAATGCAGCAAGAATGGCGTGGCAGTTGATCCTACTTAACTAAGTACTAAGATAGTCGTGCCCATGCATTAGTCCTAGTACCCCATATGTCCTATTTTAGCAAAGTCATGCTAAAATTCACGGAAAATTTCAGCATGACCTTTGCTGAAAATAGGACATATGGATACCAATTGCGGAACGGAAGTTAATCGACATTCCGCAAACTCAAGGGCCTCTCGGGTACTTGCAAATTCATCACGACACAATGGTGGAGACAAAACCCAAAACTTTACAAGTCTTTCACGATTTGTTTGCAAGTTCGATATGTAATAAAGATAAGCCTCAAAGATGAGCCTCCAATGCTAATTTGTTTGCTTCAAGACAAGATGAACCTCCAATGCAATGTAGTAAAGAAATCTATGCATCCTAAATTTCTTCCAATGGCATAGACAAGGTTCAGTGACATCTTTTACAGAAGGTGATGCCTATTATTTTTACTGAATTAGATGTATACACTATAATGAAGAACAAAAATTCATCCTAATTAAGCAAATTACTGATTGTCACAGCCAATGTAGTGTATTTGACATTTTTAATTACATACAAAAACAATGTGGACCAGAAATGTGATTGGTAACATCTTTAACAGCAAGATGCAAGAAATATTCAACCTACATAACAGAGTCTTCAAACAGCCCAAAAGACATCATGGATGAAATGGACCAACAATATGTATACATAAAAGTATTACAGCAATATATTTAGGCTTTATACAGAAGGCAAGAAGTTCATCCTAAATAACACATAAACCCAATTCAACATGTCTTCAAACAGCCCAAAGGCAATCAATTACACAAGTATTGAGAGCTCATAACCGAAAAAACAGGAGCGAAGGAGAACAAAACACATTGAAAAGGACTATCGCCAAACACAGATTACCCAACAGCCAAACTCCATGTTTACTAGCCTTAATCACACCTAACATTTGTACATTTTTCTCAGTTCTAATACTCTACCAATCAAGCCCAACCCGAGGTCAAAAGATTCGACAGCCAAGCGCTCACTCTTCAACAACAGCTACTCACGACCAGTCCATCAAGGTTCATGGGAAGAAACAACTTCCCACGGCAACCTCAAGACAATGATCTGACCAAAATGCTTGTACATTTATGAGAACCCTTTGCATCAAAAATACTAGTATTAAATTAATGGTTTCACAATCCAAGGTTATGCATGATACAAACCATGGACAAATACATGCTATGCTATCGTTTCAATACCATGGACAAATACCACTAAATTGAGAGGTGATTTTAGCGTGAATTCCATCCATGCTATCTTTGTACTTCAATATCGAACTTTAGTCTCTAGATAGACACTACATTGTTAGCATATGTATCTCACTCATAGATTTATGAATCAGATACTACATGAGCAGCGCACCAAAATCAACACGATACTCTACATACAGCTACATAATAAAAACCCACCATCACACTACTCAACTCCACACAAAAAGTGTAGAAAGAAAATCATAGGTAACAGGGACCCTTCCTATAATTACAAGATACAACTATATACATCTAATATGAACACCGACACTAAAATTAACAAGGTAACCATGGCAATCTGAACTTTAGTCTCTTGACGCAGACACTACATTGTTAGCGATCGAGTAAGTAGATTTAGGGATTCACGGCAGTGTGGCGCTTGGACCGCGGAGATGCGTTACGGCGACGCACGGGACGCTCTCGATTTGAAGCTCGAATGGATGAGGTCGATGATGAGGTGGGCGCGGGGCAGGTGGGCGGGGGGAGGGCCGGCGGGTGGAGTCGCGGGGGAGCGGCTGGGTGGAGCGGGGTGGGGCGTGGGGGGGCCGGGGGGGGTGGAGTTCAGGGGGTCGAGGGGGCGGTTAGGTCGAGTGGGGATCTGGAGGAGGAGAGAGGCCGGAGGGAATAGGTGGAGCGAGGATGCTTTTAATGGCGCCACACACACGGTGCGCCATAAGTAAACTATTCTAATGGCGCACCACCCTCGGTGCGCCATTAGAATTTTGTTTTAACCTAGCCTAGTAGCCATATCTACAGCCCAACCCTATCTACAAGTAACCCACCCACTAGCCCGATCGGTCAAGACGCAACACACACACGGAGGTCCTGGGTTCGATTCCGTGATCCCCAATATTTTTATGCATTTTAAATGGTGTTTTTTATATTTATTTGTGTTTAAATATGTTCAAACTTGTTTAAATCATAACAGTAATATTTTTATGCATTTTAAATGCTGTTTTTATATTTATTTGTGTTTAAATATGTTCAAACTTGTTTAAATTATAACAGTGTAATATTTTTTATAAAATAGTAAAAAAATTAAAAATATGTTCAAAAAGTGCTGGTGGGGGCGGGCGGTGCTCCGTGTGGAGCGGGGAGGTTGCGATGGGTGGAGCTAGCGGGAGGTGCGGTGCGATCGAGATGGAGGGATCGAGATCAAGATGGAGGGGAATCGAGATCAAGTGTCCTCATGAATTCAAAAAGTGCCCATGAAATTTAAAAATATTCATGATATCAAAAGTGCCCATGAAATACAATCGAGAAATGAAGACTACGATTTAAATACAATCGGTCTTAGCTAGCTATCTGTTCACAATCTTCTTGCCCTTCTTTTTCGCAAACGGAGTTCTTCGTGGAACGGACGCCTTTAGGTAGGGTGGTCCTGCTTCTTCTTGTGGTGTGTGCTGCTACTTCATCGCTCGTCATGTTCGATCTTCGGTCGCCGCATTTGTCGAAGTCTTGCTCATTGGCTACTCCATCCATTCCGATGATCTTCCTTTGCCTCTCCTCATGACAACACGACCGGCTTTGGCGGTCGGTAATGAAGAAGCATTGGTCCACTTGGGAAGCCAGACCCATGGCTCATTTTTCGGTGACGCTTTGCCTGTCTTGGATTTGGCCGGTATAACCATGGTGGTGAAATACCGGTCTTCTTTATGACGTTTTGGCCCATCGACACGGAACATCGGACCTTCTCTCCGTAGCTCAGCTCCCAGATCTCCTCGATCCTTCCGTAGTATCTGTCCTTGTCGTTACCGTGTAGGATTCCATCGCTACCCGGAGTTCGATAACCATCGCTCTTCATGTCCTTGTCCTCGGTGTAGAATGTGTAGCCGTTGATATCGTCGCCTCATAGGTCATCAGGTTGTGCTCGGCCGCGACAAGGCGAATATGAGTTGTTCTTCCGGAAGAATCCTCACGTAAAGGGTACGCTGAAGCTTCGCTTGAACCAACGCGTGAAACATGAGTTGTGCTCTTTGAGTATATCTCCGCTCTCCTCGTTGGCCTCGGCCATTGTACATCTTCTTAATAAAGGTTTTGTGCTCTACCACCCAAGGATCGACCACGCCTATGTGTTGTAGCGCGACTAGGTTTGCTCTTTGAAAGTCGGCGAGTCGACCTCGAAGTCGACATGCATTTGCGGCGACCCTCATGGTGACCCCATCCAGAGCCTCGCCGAGGTGCTGCTGACGGGCGACCAACGGGTTCTCGATGCCTAGATAATTCGTGCAGAGGAGATGCACTCTTCGTCGAAAGCCCCGGCTATGCTTCCCTCTCGACGTGACATGTTGCGAACGTATCCTTTGATGACACCATTCATCCTTTCGAACGGCATCATGCTGTGCAGAACGCCGCCCGAAGTTGGATGATATCCTCCACTATATGGACCAGCAGATGCACCATAACGTCAAGAATGCGGGCGGAAGTACATCTCAAGCTTGCATAGTATCACCATGATCTCTTCCTCGTAGCCTTCGAGTTGCCTCACGCCAATCGACTTCCAGAGATGACGTCGAAAAAGTTGCATGAGCCAAATAGCGTTTCACGGACGTGCGCTCCATGATCCCACGGATTGCAACCGGAAGTATCTGCTCATCAGACGCGTGACGTCGTGAGACTTCATCCCGCTGAACTTCGCTTCTGGGTCTAGGTATCTGCTTATCTTCCCCCGTAACCGTAAGGAAGTTTTACTCCTAGGAGGCGGTGAAAAACTGCTCGATCTCCTCCGACTTAGAGTGAAGCACGCGGAGGGTAGTCATTTCGGTCTTCTTGGCCTTTTTGCCTTTGCGACGACTTTCCGTGTCGCTTCGCCTCATCATCATCATCATCATCATCATCATTAGCGTGAAGCTCCGTCGATGCCCATTGATTTCAAGTCGCCCTTGCTTTCGCCCATCTTTGGTCCTCTCGGCATGTTGAGCAGGGTACCAGCAGACTCTCGCACATGTTCTTCGTGATATGCATGACATCAAGGCTGTGAGGCACACGGTGGATCTTCCAAGACGGCAAGTCCCGAAAACAGACCTCGTTTTCCATACCTTCAGCAGCTCTGGCGCCTTCGATCTTTCCGCGAAGTGGCGGTCTTTCCAATTTTTCAACAGCTTGTCTATTTCCTCGCCGCTCCTCGTACACGGCGTTTTGGGTTCGGTTTCACCATCGAACAGATCCTTGCGTTTCCTCCACGGGTCATCGTCCGAAGCCACCTTCGATGTCCCATGAACACGGTTTTCAAGACCCGGGATCTCTATCTAGTGGCGATCGTTGCGTCATCCATGCACCTTATGCATCCGAAAATCCGTGGACTACCGCCCCGAGATATCCGTAATCGAGATAGTCGTGCACCGTCGTGAGCAGGCGGCTCTCATAGGGAAATATTCTTTCTCTGCGGCGTCCCACGATTGGCGGCGTTTTCCACAGCGTGTCTAGCTCCTCCTTCAAAGAGCCCCGATACTGATTGATGTCGTTCCTGGTTGCTTCGCCCTCCAATTAGCATACTCATGTGAATGTACTTCCTCTTCATGCACAACCGGGGAAGGTTGTACATCCACACAAACACAGGCCAGGTGCTATGTGTGCTTCTCCGCTGCCAAACGGATTGACTCCATCGGTGCTCGCTACCAAGACGATGTTCCTTGGATCCTTCCCAAATTCTGGTCTTCGGTTCAACGCTTCACCGCTTGCATCCTTAGGGTGACTCAGATCTTGTCTTTTTATCTATCTCCGGATCATTTGCGCTCATCTTCTGCTTCTCTCCTCCCTATCCGCGTGCCAACGCAGGAGCTTTGCTACCTTAGGGTCCGCGAAATACCGCGCAGACGAGGAGTGATCGGAAAGTACCATACCGATTTTCGAGGAGCTTCTTCCTCTTCTTGTATCGAGTGACGCCAGACACCGGACATATGGTAGACTCGCGTGCTCGTCCGATAAATGATGCAATTGTTCATGCACACATGGTATTTCACGGCGGTAAATCCAGAGGACACACGATTTTCTTCGCCTCGAACTGGTCGGGCACTAGTTCCCCTTGGGAAGACGTTCGTGCGTAATGACATGTTCTCGTCGAAGCATGCGCCGGTCATTTTGTGTTTTACCTTCATCTCCGAGCCATGAGCGCACTTTCAAAGCGGTATCCTCGGCCTGCATCCTTCATACAATGGAGTAACCGCGTCTATCTCCGCTGATCCAGCTTGGCTTTCTCTCGCGGCAGCCTTGCGTTATCCGTCCGCTTGAGAAGCAGCTCTTGAATATGAGGGTCCCGCACCCAGCCTCCATCGCCGCTCGCTCCGCATCTTCATCTTCATGATCATGCCCTTCGCCTTGATCTTCCTCATCATCATGTACGACATCTTCTACATGATGATCGTGTACAAGATCACCGCCGTGATCATGTCCCGAGATTCTTCGCCTTCTCGCCCGCCTCGCCACGGTGGTACTTGTCTTGTCGCTCTTCCTCATTTCTTGCCGCCCGCCATGGAGCGACTTGATAGTCATCTTCATCACCTTGCCACCGATAGCCATCCATGAAACCACGCAAGAGCAGGTGGTCCCGCACCTGCCGGAATCCGAGTCCGCAATAAGGCTCTTCACTTGCATCTTCGACATGGACATCTTATCTCCGCCTCGTCTTTTGAAGCATCTCGGCCTTCAGGAGCTCAAAACCTATTCACGATGCCTTCACCATCATGGACCATGGTCACCTGCGGTAGAGCAAAACGATATGTTAGAACCAAGAAAAATTTGGCATGACCTTCCCTAAAAATAGGACCAAAAGAATGCATAGTGCCAAAATTCTCGCAAACGGAAATGAATCAAAACATTCCGCAAAATATTGGCAACTATCGATATTTCAAATACCGTACCTTCAAACACAAACATATATGCAACACCACAAACACTTGCAACACCACAAACATACATAGATCTAGCTAGGCCACAAAAGTGCATGTGCACGTTGTTGGAGCGAGCTAGGAGAAAAAAAGTAGATCTATATCATGAAGATAGCTTTCCTTACTTACCTATCAAAAAGGTAATTTCACCACTTAATTTTGTTGAATCTATGGTGGAAATGAGGTGAGGAGGAGGAGATGGCCA
>JAHHZJ010009456.1:0-12278 GCA_021437245.1 Aegilops speltoides
CATTTGAGCTCATCTTGATGCCGAAATCTTTGTTGGAAGAGGCTATGTGATGTTAAATTTTTGTCGGGGTTGGATCGACATATGCCAGCGGTGGCTTATCATGGTGAAGCGAGTAGAGCGTCGCGGTGCTGGAGAAGCAGGATGGCGAACATATGCCTGGCGAATCTTACCCGGCTTGGGGCTCTCAGGGAGATAACACCCTCTGCGGGGCCTCCGCATGATCACTATGGGGTGATAGTACAAAAGTGCTCCTCGAGCTGTTTGGAAGCGAGGAGGTGCAAGGCTAGCTCTTTCCCTCTTGCTATGTGTCTAAACTTTGTCTAAAGCGAACCCTTTGCATGGGTGCCGGGGTTTATATGAGCCTACAGGTACAGCGATAATCGGCTGGCGTGGCCCCTAGTGTTAGTCTCTCTCGCGGCCGTCCTCCCCGGCCACGGGGCCCATGCCGTGGCGGGCGAACAAGCGAAACACTGTCTGATACTCGATAGCCGCGAGCTTGGTCATGGGGTCGTGGGAACAGTCGCCGCCCGTCATCGGCGATCCTTTATCCTTCTCCAATCAATCATTTTATGGCTTGTGGGGCTGGCCGGCCAGAGCCTCTGGAAGGCTCACTTGATCTTCAGCGCTCTCGGCAGTCTTCTTCTATCTCAGCGGCGGGGCCTGAGCCTCTGGGCCGTCTGTGCATGGTCGTGAGAGCCTGATGCTGTAGTGCCTTGTGGTGAGGTCGAGGAGGCATGGCGGCGTCGCCTCAGGAATCTCTGGCCTTGGCTTGACTTCTTTGTAGCCATGCCTTCTCCGTGGGTCATGAGGGGCAACCACGTCGAGTGTACGTCGATCTTCGTGAAGGTCAGCGGGCCGACTCATAGTCGGCCCTTTGGTCATGGCTTGGGTCGGCTTGTTTAGTCATCATCTGGGGACTCTGCTTCTTCGAGGTCGTCATTTGGGACTCGGCCTTCTCGAGAAAGTCTTTGTTGGGACTAAGCCTTCTTGAAGGTCGTCAGTGAGACTCAAAGCCTTCTCGAAGGTCGCTTCTCTTTGAGACTCAGCCTTCTTGAGTGTGGTGGACTTCGGGTGAAGTATGACCCTGCGATGTCTTGAAAGATCTTGGGTCTTTGTTGACCTACCCATGGCCCATTATAAACGATAGTCCCGAAGCTGGCGAAGTGTAGGATCGTTGAAGGAAAGAGTGTCTAGAGGGGGTGATTAGACTACTCGACAAGATAAAGTTTATGCCTTAAGACAAAGACAAGTTTTGGCAAGTTCACAATGGAGATCAAGTCAAGCATCATGCAAACAAGTCAAGTAGCATACTACATGCAATTCTAGAGTATGGGCAGCGGAAAGTAAATTGCACAAGTAGTAAGGAGAGTGGAGAAAAGCAAGCGCAATTTGGAACACGGAGATTTTCTCGTGGTTCCGATAGGTGGTGCTATCGTCAATCCCGTTGATGGAGACTTCAACCCACGGAGGAATGGACTGCGAGAGTCCACGGAGGCTCCACCCACGAAGGGTCCACGAAGAAGCAACCTTGTCTATGCCATCATGGCTTCACGTCCCACGGAGGACTAGCCTTACTCGGGGTAGATCTTCACGAGTAAGCGATCTCCTTGCCCTTACAAACATCTTGGTTCAACTCCACATCTTGTGGAGGCTCCCCAGCGACACCTAACCAATCTAGGAGGCACCACCCTCCAAAAGGTAATAGATGGTGTTGGTGATGATGAACTCCTTGCTCTTGTGCTTCAAATGATAATCTCCCCAACACTCAACTCTCCTCACTAATTTGGCTGTGGTGGAAGAAAGAATTGAGTGGAAAGCAACTTGGGAGGCTAGAAATCAAGTTTCATATGGTGGGAGTGGAGCAACTTGATCTCAACACAAGGGTGAGTAGTTCTCTTCTCAGAAATGTAAGGTAGGAGTGGTAGTTCTTTACGTGGCTCTCTCCACGAATGAAGAGGAGGTGGAGGGGTATTTATAGCCTCCACAAAAATCAACCGTTACACATTTGACCAATCTCGGTCGGACCGAAGTTGACAACTCGGTGAGACCGAAAGTTCAAATCTTGTGAGCGTTGGGATTTTGATGGGACGAAAATACAATCTCGGTTAGTCCGATTCTTCCAAAGACTAGGGTTTGCCATTCTCGGTGGGACCGACTTTATCATCTCGGTGACACCGATTATGATCTGAAGGATTCTGAAGGTTGGCAACACTAGTTCGGTGAACCGAGTTTGGAATCGGAAAATCGAAATACTAGGGTTTGGGTATATGGGTGAGTGGTTCATCTCGGTGTGGTGAGTTTATGGAATCGGTGGGACCGAGATTACTTATGAGTATATGTTGGAATGAAAGATTGCGATAGTTTGGGAGATAGATCACTAAGCACTTTGACGACAAATCATCATCATAACCTCATCCTTTTTAATAGTATTGGCTTTCCTATGGACTCAATGTGATCTTGGATCACTAAACCAAAAATGGAGTCTTGAGCTTTTGCCAATGCTTTCCTTAGCATCCTAGGGTCCACCTTTCAGTCCTTTTGCCATGCGAGTGATTGACTTTCTGAAATATACTTGATAAAAGCATTAGTCCAACCACAAAGTATGTTGTCATTAATTACCAAAACCACCTAGGGAGCAAATGTGCTTTCAATCTCCCCCTTTTGGTAATTGATGGCAACACCTAAAGATATCAAAGCTTACTGAAATAAAAGCGAATTATCACTAAAGCTTTGACAAACATGTAGTACAAGGCTCCCCTACAAGTGTGCAAGATTTTCATAGATTATGGTTTTGGACTACCACAAGCACACAAGAGAAGAACAAGATGTGCTACATGCAGCTTGGCTATATGCATCGAGAGCGGATGAGGATAAGATAAGAAGATGCATATGTGCATGGTGATTTCTTGCAAACAAGTATTCACAAGCAAGTCACCATCATGCACATACTGAAGCATATACTTACCTTGAAGTTCCTTGGCATTGTACACGAAGAAATAAGCTTGGGAAAACAGGTTAGATAACACAAAGTATTTCTTCAACCAACAACAAGAACATCAAGAGTACCAAGCCGAGGATGACATGTATAAAGAGTGTCTCATGTTGAGCACAAACTTGAATCAACAAACATGTCTCCCAAGACTAAAAGATTTTCAATAAGCTCTGATTTTGCTTTTCATAAGATACCAATTGTGCTTTTAGAAGATACCAATTGTGAGGCGAGAAAGCAAAATCAAAAGAATAATGCCAAGGTATTATCACGGTGAAATCTGGCAAAGCTTTGATGTGATCCTCTCCCCTTAAGGTAAGATTGTTCTTCTTCTCCTTTAAATCTTCTTCTCCCTTATCTTCCAATCTCCCCTAAGCTCCCCTAAATCTTCTCCTTTGACATCAAGTGCGAAAGACGATAAACTAGAAAGGTCGGGAAAGATGGAAGGAAAGAAGTGGGATCATTAAGAATCTGGCCAGAGCAAACTAAGTATCTGAGAATAAATCATTTAGTTGAGCTGCGAAGATGATATCTGGTGAATGTAAATCGGTGACACCGAATTGATATGGATCGGTGAGTCAGAAATCGAGACTTAGGGCAGATCCTTTTCGGTCAGGACAGTATTCAATCGGTGAAGCCGAGTTTAATTCAAAATATAGAAATAATTCAGCTCACTTTGCAAGGAATGTTTCAAAGATTTGCAATGAATTTGTAAAGGATTTTCAAGGAATTGATCGAGCCAAAAGATATTCACAAAACGAAGAAATAGAAATGAAAAAGATTGCTAGATGAAGTTTTTTAAATAAGCAAAAAACTCAATGAGAGCATAGGAGAAAACGAAAAACTCCAAAACATATGTACTTCATCTAGATAGGGTCGGGAAAAGTCACCTATGTTTGAGTATATTGACTTAGGGTCAAATGAGAACATTTGATCATAGGTCATACTCATCGTTTAAGCTCAAAATGGGGTTGCCATTTTTGATTAAGCATTTGATGTGATCACATCTTATGAAGCTGCTTGTACTCATGACTTTGAGCAAAGCTCCTTCAAGATGTGAAAACATACCTTGGGCTTGTTGTTGCTTGTACTCATGTAGGTGAACTTGATGTAGATGCTCATAGAATGTGAAGTTGGAGCACCATTTCCAATTGTATAGTTCATCTTCCTACATGGGTTAGGCAAGCAAGGAAATACTCAAGAATATCCAAGATGACAAGAGTGAAATCTGATGTATAGGTGTCAAAAGGATATGTGGGTCTTGTTCCTTGAACTCAACATCCCAAAGGGCTAGATACTTGGTCAATGACAAGATTACTCATGATTTGAGTGTGTGGTAATCTTGTGGAATGTAGATCATCCAAGTAACCAAGGAGTTAGATGCAATACAAGGGGGCAAATGTGTCCAAGACATATGATCATCATCATAAGAGAAATATCAAGGATTAGTCAATTAGGCTCATGCCTTGCATGCATCAATGGAGTTTTCACTCCAAGTTTGAAGCATCAATGATGTTCAACTCACTCCTTAGCGACAAAACACTTTCTCATCAAGTGGTTTTGTAAAGATATCTGCAAGCTTGTTTGTCGATCTGAACATGCTTAAGATCGATGTCACCCTTTGCAATGTGATCACGAATAAAATGGTGGCGAACTTCAATGTTTAAATGCGAGAGTGTTGCAGGGATTGTCAATCTTAATCGCACTCTCATTGTCACAAAGCAAGGAACATGTCTGCATGTATCCCATAATCCTTAAGCGTTTGTGTCATCCATAGCGAGCACAACATGAACCACAGCAATATATTCTGCTTGTGATGAATAATAATACAAATTTTGTTTCTTGGAGGACCAAGATACAAGGGATCGACCGAGAATTGACACGTGCCGAAGTTGACTTTCTATCAATCCATCTCGGCATAGTCAGAGTCGGAATAGCCACAAGATCGATGAGGCCCTCTTAGGATACCAAATGCCAAAGTTAGGTGTGTGTATCAAATATCTCACAATTCTTTTAACAGCTTTAAGATGACATTCCTTAGGGGCTGCTTGATATCGAGCACACATGCATACACTCAACATTATGTCGGGGACGAAACCTGAGAGATATAGTAAAGAACCAATCATGGATCGGTAAACCTTTTGATCAACAGGTTCTCCATCTTTTGTCAAGTCATTATGTCCACTAGTAGGCATGGGGTTTTCATACCTTTGCTTTCTTGCATGTTGAACTTCTTGAAGAGATCCTTGGTGTACTTTGTTTGTGAGACAAAGGTACCCTCCTTAGATTGCTTGATTTGCAACCCAAGGAAGAATTTGAGTTCACTCATCATGGACATCTCATACTTCTCCGACATAAGCTTTCCAAACTTCTCACTAAAATGAGGTTAGTTGAACCAAAGATAATATCATCAACATATATTTGGCACAAATAATTGACCATCAACCCTTTTTGTGAATAGCGTTGAGTCTATTTTCCAATCTCAAATCCTTTTTCAAGAAAGCTAGTCAAGCATTTGTACCAAGCTCTAGGAGCTTGCTTAAGACCATAAAGCTTTGTGCAACTTGTAAACATGATTAGGCTTTTAGGATTCACAAATCCGGGAGGTTGTTTCTAAATACTTCCTCCTCAATTTCACCATTTAGGAAAGCACTTTTAATGTCCATTTGATGAGAGTAATATCATGGTGGTTGGCATAAGCAAGAAGAATGCGAATGGACTCAAGTCTAGCAATGGGGCATAGGTCTCACCATAGTCCATACCTTCGACTTGTGTGTAACCTTGTGCTCTGAGGCGAGCCTTGTTGCGGATGACTTGTCCATCTTCATCTTGCTTGTTCGAAACACCCATTTGGTTCCAATAGCGTTTTGGTCATCATTGGGCTTCTCTACCAAAGTCCGCGTTGTTCCTCTCGGTTGTTGTGTAGCTCTTGGCATTGCGTTCACCCAATCCGGGTCTTCAGCTTCTTCTACCTTCATAGGCTCAAGACTAGAAATAAATGAGTAATGCTCACAAAGTTAGCTAAGCGAGTCTTAGGCGAGTAATTCTCCCGGTCGATGTCATTCATCATTTGTTCCACGGATGATTCTTCTTGACTCTTGCTCGAACTCGAGATAGCTTTTGTTGTGTGTGGCTGAGCTTCCTCATCATCCTCATCTTCTTCTTCATCATTGTTGTTGGTGTTGTCTTGAGGTGGTGGAGAAGGAGGTTGTGGTGGATCTTCTTGTACTTCCTCATCTTGGTGAGTTCCACTTGTGGAAGCCTCCATGTTGCCTTGAGGTTCATCTCTCCGTGAGTGGGGGGCTCCACATATGTAGATGAGGTACTCTCCTTCACTTCCATGGACGGATCTTTCCAATAGATAGATCTTGAATGGCTTCGATGGGTCTTTGTCTCCTACATCAATAGGCATTTGCTCTACTTGCGAGCCATTAGATTCATCAAACTTCCGTCTACCGTCTCTTCAACCTTTCGGGTGAAATTATTGTGAACACGGTAGGTGTGGGAGTTTGATCCATAACAGAAAAAAAGCCTTCATGAGTTTTAGGAGCAAACTTAGACCGGCGATGCTTATCAAGGATATAGCATTTTGAACCAAAGACGAAAGTATCCCACTTGGGGTTTGTTACGGTGAGGAGCTCGTATGAAGTCTTGCCGAGGAGCTTGTGAAGATAGAGCCTGTTGATAGCATGACAAGCTGTCTCGGCGGCTTCACCCGAAGTGTTTGGTGTCTTGTATTCATCAAGCATCGTTCTCGCCATCTCAATGGCGTTAGGTTCTTCCTCTCAACAACTCCATTTTGTTGAGGTGTATGCGTAACCGAGAACTCATGTAAATCCCTTCCTCATCGAGAAAAGTCCACATGGGCGTTCTTGAACTCCGTTCCATTGCGCTCGAACTTTCTTGATCTTCACCTCAAATTGATTTTGGGCCTTCTAGCAAAGTTTTGAAGATTCTCTGAACCTGCGATTTGTCATCAAGGAAAAATACCCGTAAATGGAATAATCATCAACTATAACTAGACCAAAGGAGTTACCACCAAGGCTTTTGTAAGCATTGGGACGAAAGATCCATGTGAAGAAGCTCAAGCGGTCTCCTTGTGGTCATGATGTTCTTCAGGATGACTTCCACCTACTTGTTTTCCTGCTGACAAGCTGAAAGTCTTTGTCAGAAAACATCTTTAACACCAAGAATGTGATCACCTTTGATGAGCTTATCTAGATTCGCATACCAACATGTCCAAGCCTTCTATGCCATAACCAACCTTTAGCAGATTTAGCAATGAAGCAAGTTCTAGGTTGAGCTTTCTTAGTGAAATCAGATATAGATCACCTCTCGGATACGGTAAAAACCATGTTATGATTGTCTGACGAAAAACTTGGCAATCTACTTCGGTGAATAGCACATTGAATCCAAAGTCAGCTAATCTAGACACGGAAAGTAAATTGTATCCAAGTGATTCAACAAGCATGACATTTTAATGGAGCTATCATGAGATAGCCCACCTACCAAGGCCAAGTACCTTACCCTTGGAGTTGTCTCCAAAGTCACATACTGCGTGGACCATCGTTCTTTGCAAGCTCTAAAACATGTCTTCATCTCCGGTCATGTGATCGGTGCATCCACTATCAAGAATCCACTCTTTTCCACGGATATGTAGTCTCTGATTTGCCATAAGATTGAGACTCTTCATGATCTTGTCTAGCTCGGTTGTCGAATCGGATGTCGTCATCATGCTCATGCTCATCATCATATTGACCCATAGATAATTCATCATCAATACCTAGTCAATTTGACAATGACTTACATTAGTTTTGTCAATGTGACAATAATCATCGGAATGCAATACAAGAGCATTTCTAATTAGAACATTGATAAGTCGGGATCACCCTTCTTTTCATAAGATCACGAAGCTCGAAGCATTTATCAAAGTTGGGATCATTGAGTAGCATCATATCAAATTCAATAGTCTTGTATAGAATTTCATCAAGACCTCTCAAAGTAGTCTGGATAAAGTTCTTCCAAGAACTTCCATATAGCATAGGCGCACTAAAGTTTGTGACAAGCTCAAGTAAGTTATCGGCGAACCTCTAATGATGAGATTTACGAGTTCTAAGTTCTGAAGCAAATCAAGCTCTTCATCCATAGTAGGGTGCAAGGGGTCAAATGGAGGTACATATGGGGTTTCAACATACTTGCATAAGTTGTACATCTTAAAGATAGCAAGCATTTCAATCCTCCACGAGTTATAGGACACTCCATCAGAATAGGCACTCTATGACTAACACTCCCAAGCGTGAACCGTCCATCTTCCTCCAATGGTGTGCAAACCAAAGCAATGGAGACCAAAGCTCACGATACCAATTGTAGGATCGTTGAAGGAAGAGTGTCTAGAGGGGTGATTAGACTACTCGACAAGATAAAAGTTTATGCCTTAAGACAAAGACAAGTTTTGGCAAGTTCACAATGGAGATCAAGTCAAGCATCATGCAAACAAGTCAAGTAGCATACTACACATGCAATTCTAGAGTATGGGCAGCGGAAAGTAAATTGCACAAGTAGTAAAGGAGAGGTGGAGAAGAGCAAGCATAATTTGGAACACGGAGATTTTCTCGTGGTTCCGATAGGTAGTGCTATCGTCAATCACGTTGATGGAGACTTCAACCCACGGAGGGTAGCAGTGCGAGAGTCCACGGAGGCTCCACCCACGAAGGGTCCACGAAGAAGCAACCTTGTCTATGCCATCATGGCTTCATACGGAGGACTAGCCTTACTCGGGGTAGATCTTCACGAAGTAAGCGATCTCCTTGCCCTTACAAACATCTTGGTTCAACTCCACATCTTGATGGGCTCCCAGCGACACCTAACCAATCTAGGAGGCACCACCCTCCAAAAGGTAATAGATGGTGTTGGTGATGATGAACTCCTTGCTCTTGTGCTTCAAATGATAATCTCCCCAACACTCAACTCTCCTCACTGATTTGGCTGTGGTGGAAGAAAGAATTGAGTGGAAAGCAACTTGGGAGGCTAGAAATCAAGTTTCATATGGTGGGAGTGGAGCAACTTAATCTCAACACAAGGGTAGGTAGTTCTCTTCTCGGAAATGTAAGGTAGGAGTGGTAGTTCTTTACGTGGCTCTCTCCACGAATGAAGAGAGGTGGAGGGGTATTTATAGCCTCCACAAAATCCAACCGTTACACACATTTGACCAATCTCGGTGGGACGAAGTTGACAACTCGGTGAGACCGAAAGTTCAAATCTTGTGAGCGTTGGGATTTCGGTGGGACCGAAAATACAATCTCGGTTAGTCCGATTCTTCCAAAGACTAGGGTTTGCCATTCTCGGTGGGACCGACTTTATCATCTCGGTGACACCGATATGATTCTGAAGGATTCTGAAGGTTGGCAACACTAGTTTCGGTGAGACGAGTTTGGAATCGGAAAATCCGAAATTACTAGGGTTTGGGTATATGGGTGGTTCATCTCGGTGTGGTGAGTTTATGGAATCGGTGGGACCGAGATTACTTATGAGTATATGTTGGAATGAAAGATTCTTGATAGTTTGGGAGATAGATCACTAAGCACTTTGAGCAACCAAATCATCATCATAACATCCCCTTTTAATAGTATTGGCTTTCCTATGGACTCAATGTGATCTTGGATCACTAAACCAAAAATGGAGTCTTGAGCTTTTGCCAATGCTTTCCTTAGCATCCTAGGGGTCCACCTTTCAGTCCTTTTGCCATGCAGGTGATTGACTTTCTGAAATATACTTGATAAAGCATTAGTCCAACCACAAAGTATGTTGTCATTAATTACCAAAACCACCCGAGGGAGCAAATGTGCTTTCAATCTCCCCTTTTGGTAATTGATGGCAACACTAAAAAAGATATCAAAGCTTCTGAAATAAAGGCAGAATTATCACTAAAGCTTTGACAAACATGTAGTACAGGGCTCCCCTACAAGTGTGCAAGATTTTCATAGATTATGGTTTTGGACTACACAGCACACAAGAGAAAGAACAAATGTGCTACATGCAGCTTGGCTATATGCATCGAGGCGGATGAGGATAAGATGAAGATGCATATGTGCATGGTGATTTCTTGCAAACAAGTATTCACAAGCAAGTCACCATCATGCACATTACACAAGGCATATACTTACCTTGAAGTTCCTTGGCATTGTACACGAAGAAATAGGCTTGGGAAGCAGGGTTAGATAACACAAGAGTATTTCTTCAACCAAACAAGAACATCAAGAGTACCAAGCCGAGGATGACATGTATAAAGAGTGTCTCATGTTGAGCACAAACTTGAATCAGCAAACATGTCTCCCAAGACTAAAAGATTTTCAATAAGCTCGAGAGATTTTGCTTTTCATAAGATACCAATTGTGCTTTTAGAAGATACCAATTGTGAGGCGAGAAGCAAAATCAAAAGAATGATGCCAAAGGTATTATCCGATTGAAATGCAAAGCTTTGATGTGATCCTCTCCCCTTAAGGTAAGATTGTTCTTCTTCTCCTTTAAATCTTCTCTTCTCCCTTATCTTCCAATCTCCCCTAAGCTCCCCTAAATCCTCTCCCCTTTGACATCAAGTGCGAAAAGACGATAAACTAGAAAGGTCGGGAAATGGAAGGAAAGAGTGGGATCATAAAGTCTGGCCAGAGCAAACTAAGTATCTGAGAATAAATCATTAGTTGAGCTGAGAAGATGATATCTGGTGAATGTAAATCGGTGACACGAATTGATATGGATCGGTGAGTCAGAAATCGAGACTTAGGGCAGATCCTTTTTAATCGGAGAAATATTCAATCGGTGAAGCCGAGTTTAATTCAAGAAATATAGAAATAAGTCAGCTCACTTTGCAAGGAATGTTTCAACAGATTTGCAATGAATTTGTAAAGGATTTTCAAGGAATTGATCGAGCCAAAAGATATTCACAAGAACGGAAGAAATAGAAATGAAAAGATTGCTAGATGAAGTTTTTTAAATAAGCAAGAAAACTCAATGAGAGAGCATAGGAGAAAAACAGAAAACTCCAAAACATATGTACTTCATCTAGATAGGGGTCGGCGACAAAGTCACCTATGTTTGAGTATATTGACTTAGGAGTCAAATGAGAACATTTGATCATAGGTCATACTCATCGTTTAAGCTCAAAATGGGGTTGCCATTTTTCGATTAAGCATTTGATGTGATCACATCTTATGAAGCTGCTTGTACTCATGACTTTGAGCAAAGCTCCTTCAAGATGTGAAGAACATACCTTGGGCTTGTTGTTGCTTGTACTCATGTAGGTGAACTTGATGTAGATGCTCATAGAATGTGAAGTTGGAGCACCATTTCCAATTGTATAGTTCATCTTCCTACATGGGTTAGGCAAGCAAGGAAATACTCAAGAATATCCAAGATGACAAGAGTGAAATACTGGATGTACTAGGTGTCAAAAAGGATATGTGGAGTCTTGTTCCTTGAACTCAACATCCCAAAGGGCTAGATACTTGGTCAATGACAAGATTACTCATGATTTGAGTGTGTGGTAATCTTGTGGAATGTAGATCATCAAGTACGCAAGGAGTTAGATGCAATACAAAGGGGCAAATGTGTCCAAGACATATGATCATCATCATAAGAGAAATATCAAGGATTAGTCAATTAGGCTCATGCCTTGCATGCATCAATGGAGTTTTCACTCCAAGTTTGAAGCATCAATGATGTTCAACTCACTCCTTAGCGACAAAACACTTTCTCATCAAGTGGTTTTGTAAAGATATCTGCAAGTGTTTGTCGATCTGAACATGCTTAAGATCGATGTCACCCTTTGCAATGTGATCACGAATAAAATGGTGGCGAACTTCAATGTGTTTAGTCGAGAGTGTTGCAGGGATTGTGTCAATCTTAATCGCACTCTCATTGTCACAAAGCAAAGGAACATGTCTGCATGTATCCCATAATCATAAGCGTTTGTGTCATCCATAAGCTGAGCACAACATGAACCAGCAATATATTACCTTGGCGATGAATAATGATCGAATTTTGTTTCTTGGAGGACCAAGATACAAGGGATCGACAGAAATTGACACGTGCCGAAGTTGACTTTCTATCAATCCTGTCTCGGCATAGTCCAGTCGGAATAGCACAAGATCGAATGAGGCCCTCTTAGGATACCAAATGCCAAAGTTAGGTGTGTGTATCAAATATCTCACAATTCTTTTAACAGCTTTAAGATGACATTCCTTAGGGGCTGCTTGATATCGAGCACACATGCATACACTCAACATTATGTGGG
>JAHHZJ010009457.1:0-11956 GCA_021437245.1 Aegilops speltoides
CATCCTCCTCGGTACGGCGCGTGGCAAACCCGAAGCCCAACAGATGGCTGACACGAATTTTGTCGGCTCAATAGGAACCTGACTCGTCCATCTGATTCGGAAGGGCGTGTTGTTGCGTTAACGCGATAGGTCCGGGCGGGTTGTAAAGCAAATTCATCAAACTTGCTATCAAGCTTTGTTTCAACGTCTTCTCAATGCCATCTATCTTCTCCATGGCCTCGTCAAATCTGTTTAGCACATCTTCCTGTCCAATCATCATTTTTGAAACTTATCATGTAGGTTGTTTGTTAATCGGTTCTCCCAATCGTCTCATCGACGTGATCCTACCATGGTTGCGAAAATAAAACACACAGAATATGATCCTACAAACTACTAAAAAGTGGTGGTGGTGTATCACAAACCTCAAGCAAATCTCAAATTCTCACGGTTCTTACCGCAGCGGTGGTGATCGGCAACCGTTGTAGTCAAAACTCTCAAAGCTTGGATATAGCGATTACCGGGAGAATCAAGCATACGGCGTAGATGTATGTGGGCTGGGAAGGCTTATAATATGGTAGCAAAAAGGTCCAATAATCAATTCGAGAATGCAAAGTTGAATAGGCGCTCACTGATCTTGTTGGTCTAGGCTGCCGTGCTAGAGCGAGCCTAGAACACTAACAAAATCACGGTTGCCGTAAACAAGGGAGAACACACTGAATTTATTTTCTCTTTTTTTTTTTTTTACTTTTTGTCCTCTTTTTTTTTTTTTGCTCATGAACAAATTTTTTCGGAAAAAGTCTACAAATGGTCTAAAACTGCCTAGCGAATTTTCGGACTTAGTTTTTTTGGCTGGAACTAACCTTACCGGATGGCTTGAAGTTGGGAGTCCTCTGTATCCGACTCGAATGTAGCGTGATCTGGAAATAGAACAATGCAACAATTCTTGGACTTCGGACTAGGTGGTGGCGGAGATGAATCTGGTGGAACTCGGTGGTGGCGGAGATGAATCTGGTGGAACTTCGGAATGGTGGCGGATATATGTTGGTTGGACTCGGATGGGCGTGATGGCGGCGGATATGTGGTCGTATATGGATTCAGATTGGCGGTGAATATGTGGTGGTGGTATATGGCGCGTGACAACTTGTGAACAGAACTCGAAACTCTAAAGACTAGGCGCTAAGACCACAACTTGACCGGCGATGCAACAAATTCAACAAACAAATCTGAGAAAAGATTATGCAAAGGCTCAGTTGGTTGGAAGGATGAACTAACCTAATTTTTTTGGCTTTTTAGTGGACTATAGGTATGAAAACGGACTCGATCTAAACTCGAAAAGCGTAAAATCTCACGAAGCAACACGGAAATCGATACCACTTGATAGAGGCAAAGGTGTCCGTCTTTGATGAGATGGTGGATTTAGCTTTGGTGGAATGACTTTGTGATCCGATTCTGCGTGCGGGCGTCAGCATTAATTCGCTAAACCAACTCCAGAGGTTATTGACCCGCGGAACGATCAACGACCACGAGGTCTATTTCCTGCGAGCAAGCGAAGAACAAGCAAAAGCTGAGATTGCAATCGGATATTGCGAATATAAGATAAAGCTTTATTGATCAAGGTGGGATTCTGGCGCCTTAGTGCGTGTTGAACACAAGCGAAATGCGGAAGTTGGCTATGAACTTTATCTAAACAAAACCCAAAGTCTAAGCGGTGCCTAAGGGCTGTATATATGGAGGAAGAGGTGAATTTCGTGGCCCTTGGTGGAGGGTCGAAAACTAACCTATCTCTTGTTTCCCCACTACGGACTCTAAAATAGCCTATACTAATGTATTTCAAATTACATGGGCTGGCCCAATAATAAGGTGTGAGCACCTAGAATAGCCTCTGGACGAAATTTATGAAGTGGCATCTTGTATATTTCGTCCGGGCTTCATTACTCATTATGGTGGCTTCAAAGTCACGAAATCATCACTTGTAACTCCATTCTTGTCCCCTTACATGCCATCATCTCCATGCTTGTTCTTGCTCAATGTTCATCCTTCTCCAAGCTAGGCCCTTCATTTGTAAGCAAAACAAATGTATCCAATTTAAGCGCATCATATTCTCATGAACATTAGAATCATTACCAAGCGAAAGTACAGTAATTTAGTTGGCGTCTTGTGACTCTAGTAATTGGTCCAGTATGTATAGCGGCGGGCTGTGGGTGTAACAATGGTATTAATGTCCTCATCAAAATCCCTAAGCGAAGATGTGCGAGGCGAAAACTCTTCCGATTATTTATTCCTCTTATTTCTTATATGAATAATGAAATCAATCCTCACTTGTATTAACTTCATAGTGAAAGATAGAAAACCCTCAATACGGCACTTTGCTCTATCAAAATCAAATAATTGGATTTGTTCCCCACTTCCTCCACGGGATTAGTACATCGGGATGAGGATTCCTACAGGTACAAGGATCAATCCATTCAAATCAATGAAACCATTAATGCCCGGGATCTACTCTATTTTAGATTTGCTAATGCGAGATCCGATCGGCAAAGCGAAGGTTGTTATTCAATAGTTGTTTGGGTAAAGGAAGAGCGGGTATCTTTAGCAAAGCAATTTGGATTGGTTGAATCGTTTGAGTTCGGTCTCTTATAGGGTCTTTCTTTGTCCTACTTTAGTATCTTTCCTCCGCCTATCGAAACTTGTGTTTTATTAACCAACAACAATGCACTTTGTTAGAACTAAAAGAAAAGGTTATTCAATCCACTAGTGCAACTGAAGTGAAGGAATTACCTAATTACGAACCTCCAAGAAAGAGCTCATAACCCTTTGCTTGTGACAGTTCTCCTCAAGCGGAAGGCACTACTTTTACTATCGTCTAGTCTCTCGAGGCACTCTTTGATCTCGAACAAACTTACTTCTCCGGAAGAGATATTGAGAAAACCCGATTTCGAGTCCTGTCTTAAGAACCGACTCCAAAGAAAAAAAAAAAGCGGACTAAAGGAACAACAAAAGAGGTTCACTTTCGGCGATTGAACGCACTTTGATATCTAGATTGGGCGGACTTGAACCTTCATATCCGATTTCCTCCACTTTCACTTTCATTCGGAGCGTCGACTTGCACTTTCAATAGTGAATTATTCACTTTCGGAATTGGCTCATATTCAATAGCCAAGAAAGAGCGAATAAGACCTTGAACTCCTATTTCACGTATAATCGAGAGACTCATAATATCGATTGCCTTGGGTAAATGCCTACCAAAGGGAAAGATTACGAACTTTTCTCTTCTTAAGCTTCCTAAAATATTTGGGAACGGCTGGCTTTCATGTTCATAAGTTCTCTTTGTCACATACATCCATCGCTTTCGTCTTTCTTGGCTTACTCGGTGATCTAATTAATGGGCAAGTCCCTCAAAGCAATTAGTCCCGAGCTCTTTCTTCTAAATGTGGATTCAATAGCTTTAGGTGGCGAAAGCAAAGGATATTCAATCCACCGTCTTGTGGGCTGCTTCTTTCCGTTCTTTCTCTTCTTTTGCGGAGGTGTGTGTTGCGCCACGCATACAAATCGTTTTTGCAAGGGTGACTTTACCACTCGCTTTTGGTTCCAATGGATATGGGTTAGATGGATGGAGTCTTCCTTATTGAATGGGCAAGGCAAGCACTCCTCTCGAATAGGCTGATCGGTGATCGTGATTTTTGAATAAAAGCTAGGCGACTCAGCCCTCTTCTCATCTCAAAGCTGACCTCTGCCACTACTCCCTTCCCTAGCCAACCATACTTCTCATTCTTTGCTTGAATCCATCAAAAAACAAATTCGTCGAGTTTCCTTGCATGGGTTGATTGACCTTGAAGTCCATATATAGATTCCGTAGTTCATCTCAACTTGACCAACCATTGAGAATGGAACAAATAGGGAGATGGAATTCTTCTAATTGTCTTTCAACCCTTGCTCTTGCCTAACCGCCTTCCACTTCAACTAAGCACCTAACGTGGGGCCGGACCTTCGGTCTAGCCTTTGTTGGGTATGGGACCGGCACAGGATTCTTCCATCCGAGTGATTCGCCCTTGATTTGGTTTGAGTCTGAGACCGACCTTCTCTTTGTTTGTATTGGGCTTCGAAACAAAGGAACTTTGGTGTGAGAACCCACCGAGTTGGTAACCCAACGTTTTCACCTCGATTTCTCCCTCGTCTTCTTTGCCTAGCCTTTAGCTTCTTTCTTGTCTAATCTTAGATTTCCTTTGTTAGGAAATAGGGCATTACTGTCCTCTGCCTTTCTAAGAAGGCCTTTAAGCAATTGTCCTTTTCTAGAACTTCCCTTTGCGGATTCGGAACATCTATAGTATGCTTGAATATACCAATTTTCTATATTCTCTTCCTCCTCGTCCATTAGTTGAGTTCCTTTCCTTAGTGAAATCTGCCCCCTCCATCTTTAGGGAACAACAAGGGCATTCTCAAGCCGGCGTATTCTTCTTCACTTCCTAAGAAGGCATTTTCTTGCTAACAAGCCATTACGGCAAAAAAAACTTCTATCAAAAGAGGAGCAAAAGGCTAAAGCGGAACTCCTCCCGTGTCTTCTTCCTTTCCAAGCTTGTGGGAATCGGCTCTTTCAGCCCTAAGGACTGCTACTTTGATGAATGAGGCCTGCGGTCTTAATTCCTAATGCTACTCCCTCTTGCTATTGCTATTATTCTTGCTTTTGGGAATTGGCATCTTTCTTCATAAGGGCCTAGCCAAGAAACTTTCCCATTAAATGAATGTGCTGCGTACTCTTGATTCCTGCAGGAAGTGTGGGACTAATTGAATTTCATTCTTTCCTTTAAGTGATGAGGACATCAATACCATTGTTACACCCAGCCCTGCTGCTATCATCTTGGACCAATTACTAGAGCCTCGCCAACTAAATTAGGTACTTCCGTTTCTTGGTAATGATTCTAATGTTCATGAGAATATGATGCTGCCTAAATTGGATACATTTGTTTTGCTTACAAATGAAGGGCCTAGCTTGGAGAAGGATGAACATTGGAGCAAGAACAAGCATGGAGATGATGGCATGGCAGAGGACAAGAATGGAGTTACAAGTGATGATTTTAGGATTTGAAGCCACCATAATGAGTGCATGAAGCCTTGGACGAAATATACAAGATGCCACTTCATAAATTTGTCCAGAGGCTATTCTGGTCTTCGTCACCTTATTATTGGCCAGGCCCATGTAATTTCGAAATACATTAGTATAGGCTATTTTTAGAGTCCGTATGTTGGGGAAACAAGAGATAGGGTTGTTTGGGACCCCTCCACCAAGGGACCACGAAATTCTCCCCTCTTCCTCCATATATACAGCCCTTAGGGCATCGTTTAGACTTTGGGTTTTGTTTAGATCAAAAGTTACGCCATAGCTGCAACCGCGTGCGCCGTTTGTGTTCACGACCGGACAAAGCGTCCCGAACCCCACCTTGATCAATAAAGCTTTCATCTTATATTCCAATATCCAGTTGCAATCTCAGTTTCTTGCTTGTTCTTCGTTTGCTCGAAATAGACCCTCGTGGTTAGGTTGATCGTGCTCCGGCGTGGTCATAACCTCCGGAGTTGGTTTAGCGATTGCTAAGGCGGCGTCCTGCCTTCGTGTCGGATCGTCAAAGTCGACTTCCACCAAGCGAAATCCACCATCTCATCGAAGGCGGGACACCTCTGCCTCTATCAAGTGGTATCAGTTTCCGGGTTGCTCGGTGAGATTTTGAGTTTTAAATAGTTTAGATCAGTCATTCTTCATACCTACAGTCCACGAAAAAGCCAAAAAAATTAGGGTTAGGTCATCATATCCGAACCAATCGAGCCTTTGCATAATCTTTTACGTATTTGCATTGTTGAATTTGCGGTTGCATAAATGCGTGTCTAGTTCTGGTCTTAGAGTCTAGTCTTTTAGAGTTTGAGTTACGGTCATAAGTTGTCACGTGCCGGCTTTCATCAGCTGCCTGCCCACCACCGCTTATCCGCCACGCTTGAATCCTATACATATACCACCCTGCCATATACCACCACCGTTGCCATATAACCACCATATATCCCCACCAATCCGAGTTCCTTGCATATTAGATTTGTTTTGGGATCCATCTAATTTCCGATTCGTGTTTCCTTTCGAGTAGGTTTGATTCAGCAATCTTTTGCGTCCGTAGAGAGGTTGGTTTCAAAAAATCCGGAAACCACCTCCGTTTAGGCCAAAATTTTCCAAAAGCCGGGATAAAAATTTTACGGCTATCCTATTTTAGGTGTTTCTAAGCGTATTGAGCGATCGCCGTTATAGAAAGTTTTTTGACCCGTTTCCGTTTTTGGGTCGGGCGTCGAAAAAAAATTGGTCGAAAAAATTTGTGCCCATCCTGTCGATTTGATCAGGGAAGAGTTTTGAGACACTCGCCATTATAGTGATTTTCAAAAAAAAAAGCGAAAAAAGCGAAAAAAAAGCGATTTTTTTGGGTGCTTTTCCTTTGTTTACGTGCGCCGTGATTTGTTAGTGTTCTAGGCTGCGTCTCTAACGGTCTAGCCTAGGACCAGCCGATCGTCGTTGGCGTTTATTCAACTTTGCATCTCGATTTGATTATTCTGACCCTTTTGCTACCATATTATAAGCCTTCAGCTCCACATACATCTCGTCGTCGTTTGATTCTCCACAATGTCGCTATACAAGCTTTGAGAGTTTTGACTCAGCGGTTTGCGATCACCACATCTGTGGTAGGCGGTAGAATTTGAGATTTGCTTCACGGTTTGGACTTCCACCACCACCACCACCACTTCCTAGTAGTCTGGGATCATATTCTTGTGTGTTTCTATTCTGCTAACCATGGCGGAACACGGCCGATGAGGCTGATTGGGAGAACGACAAACAAATAGCTACATGATAAGTTTCACAAATGATGATTGGACAGGTGCAAGATGTGTAAACAGTTTGGGAGGCCATGGAAAGATAGATGGCATTGAAGGCGTTTGAAACAAAGCTTGATAGCAAGTTTGATGAATTGCTGCGTTTTCTACAACCACCGCCGGCTGCACCTATCGCACCTCTGCTGCACAACAACTCGCCCCTTCGAATCGGTATGGGCGAGCTCAGCGTGTTCCTATTGAGCGAGGATAAAATTTTGGTGCGCTGCTACTCTTTGGTGCTTCTTTGGCTCCTGCTACTACTGCTGCTGGTAGCAAGCGAGGATGATTATGTGGAAGATTACGAGGATGAGGTTGATCAACATCGAACTACGTGCAACCAGCACCACAACCACCAGCTCGTCCACATGCAAATAATGGCAATGTTAGGGCTCCCCTCGAGTGCGAGATCATGACCATCTCCCTAACTGAAATTGAATATTCCACCATTTGAGGGTAGATATGTTCACGATATATATCTTACTTGGGAGTTAAGCTGAACAACTATTTACATGTTTACAATATCACGAGGAGAGGCGTGTTCTGTGCTGTTTGTGCTTTCACTAGCTTTGCATGTGTTTGGTGGTCGAACATTGTAGATTATATCTGTTCGCTACTTGGGCTGCTTTGAAAACTGCTATGCGTGCTCGTTGGGTTCCACCATATTATCAACGTGAATTACTTCAAAATTGCAGCGTTTAAGACAAGGAAAAAATTCTGTAGAAGAATATTATCGGGAATTACAAACTGGCTTGATTAGATGTGGTATTGTTGAGAGAATGAAGCTATGCTTGCGTTTTACGGTGGATTAAATAGAGATTCAGACCATTCTAGACTATAAGGATTATAATAATATCACTCGTTTATTCCATCTTGCTTGTAAATGAGCGTGAAGTCTTGGGATCGGCAGGCATTGGCGCCTTTACTGCAGGTCGACCTTCATCATGGACACCCGTGCATCATCTACTTCCTTTGCACCATCACCTCCTGGTGCCACCTCCAACCGTGATACAAGAAAGCGGGCACAACCACCACTATCTGCCAAGAGCACACTGCGGGCTGCTCGAGCTCTTCTTCTTCCATGGCGTCAGCAGGGCACAAGTGATATTATTTGTAAATGGTTGTAGGAAGAGGACATTTTGAGGAGATGCAAATCTCGTGTGATGATTGCTCACGAGGATGGTGGGTATGAGTCAGCTAGTGACTATGATGAGGAGACTTTGGCTCTTGTTACATGAAGAACACGGTGGAGATGATTACATCATGAGACACAATGTAGCTCTGAAGATCTTGGCGGTATAAGATATTTTAGTTGCTCAACGTGTTTTGAGTGTGCAGGTTACAGTGAAGCAAAATCGGAGGCATAATTTGTTCCATACAAAGGGAGTTGTGAGGAGCGTTCTATTAGTCATCATAGATGGAGGGAGCTGCTTAACTTGGCTAGCATGGAGATGGTGGAGGCTATCTCTCAACACGAAGACCATCCACATCCTTACCATCCAATGGTTCAACAATGTTGGTAGTTAAAGGTAACACGTACTGTTAGTGTGCATTTTAATATCTCTACATATCTTAATTATGTTGATTGTGATGTGGTACCTATGCAAGCATGTTCCTTATTGCTTGGTAGAATATGGCAATTTGATAAAAATTCTGTTTACCATAGTAGAAACAATCGGTATACTCTTGTTCATAAGGATAAAAATATTACTTTGCTTCCCTATGACTCACTGAGTCCATTTGAAAGATGATATTAATAGAGCCAATAAAGCAAAGCAGGAGAAAAATAAGAGTGAAAATCGGATTGTAGCAAAAAGAATTTGAGCAACTTATATGAACCCTAATAATAAACCATCTAGTGTTGCTTCTGAAATTAAATTGAAAAGTGCATGTTTACTTACCAAATCTGAATATTGATGAGCTAGATTTTAGCAAATCTATTTGCTATGCTATTAATGCAAAGAGGCATTATTTTCGTTAGGGGCGTGCCTTCCTCTTTGCCCCCTGCTGTCACTAACATTTTGAGGAGTTGTTAGCGTCTTTACAAGGCATGCCACCAGGATTACCACCTATTGAGGATTGAGCATCAAATTGACTTAATTCGGTGCATCATTACACCAACCCGTACCATACGCACCAATCGAGGAGGAGCGAAAGAGATTATCGTCAAATCGAGGGCGCTGCTCAAACAAAGGTTATATCTGTGAATCCCTAGTCCTTATAACATTCCTATTATTCTAGTGCCGAAAAAGGATGGTACGTCACGTATGTGTGTTGATTGTAGAGCATCAATAATATTGCTATTAGATTATAAATCACCCTATTCCTATGGACTAGATGATATGCTTGATGAATTGAGTGGCTCTACAATATTCTCCAGAGTTGATTTAAGTAGTGGATACCATCAAATTAAGTATGAAATTGGGAGATGAATGGAAAACAACATTTAAAACTAAGTTTGGATTATATGAGTGGTTAGTCATGCCTTTTGGGTTAACTTCATGCACCTAGTACTTTCATGAGACTAATGAGCAAGAGTTTTACGTGCTTTCATTGGACGATTTGTGGTGATCTATTTTGATGATATACTGATTTATAGCAAATCTTTGGAAGAACATTTGGAACATTTACGTGCTGTTTTTAATGCTCTACGTGATGCCGTTGTTTGGTAACCTTGGGAAGTTGCACCTTTTTACCGGTAGAGTATCTTTTTCTTGGCTATATTGTTACTCCGAGAAATTGAAGTTGATAAAGCCAAGATTGAAGCTAATGAAGTTGGCTTGCTTATTAGCGGTCACCTGAAGTGAGGAGTTTCTTGGCCTCGCTACTATCTATTCTCGTTTTGTGAGAGATTTCAGCATTGCTGCACCTCTCAATGAGCTTACAAACAAGGATGTGCCTTTTGTTTGGGGTACCGCTTGGGAAGAAGCCTTCACGGTGTTGAAAGATAAGTTGACACATGCTCCTTTACTCCAACTTCGATTTTAATAAGACTTTTGAGCTTGAATGTGATGCTAGTGGAATTGGATTGGGAGGTGTGTTATTATTGAAGATAACAAACCTGTTGCATACTTTTAAAAAAAATTGAGTGAGCCTAATCTGAATTATCTACTTATGATAAAGAATTATATATGCTCTTGTTCGGACTTTAGAAACATGGCGACATTATTTATGGCCCAAAGAATTTGTTATACATTACGATCATGAATCTTTGAAACATATTAAAAGTCAAGCTAAACTGAATAAATAGACATGCTAAATGGGTTGAATTCATTTGAGTTTTTCCTTATGTCATTAAACACAAGAAGGTAAAAGAAAATGTTATTCTTTCGATGCATTGTCTCAAATCGCTATACTATGCTTTCACAACTTGACTTCAAAATATTTGGTTTGAAGAACCATCAAAGATCAATATGTGCATGATACTGATTTAAAGATGTATTGCAGGGGTGTAAAGAAAGGAGAACATGGAACAAGTTTAGTCGTTAATGATGGATTTGTGTTCCGTTAACTAACAAACTATGCATTCCGCTAGCTCCGTTAAATCTTTTATTTGTTTGCGGGGAGGCGCATGGAGGAGGACTAATGGGACACTTTGGGCGTGAAGAAGACGGAGGACGTACTTGCTACACATTTCTTTTGGCCAAAAGATGAGCCCAGGATGTTGAGGCGTTTTATTGCTCAGCTGCACTACATGTCAAAAAAGCTAAGTCACGACTCAATCCTCATGGTTTATATATGCCTTTACTGTACCTAGTGTTCCTTGGGAGGATATATCTATGAGACTTTGTTTTTTAGGTTTACCTAGAACAAAGAAGGGAAGGATAGCATGTTTGTTATCGTGGATAGATTCTAAAAATAGCACACTTTATACCATGTCATAAAAGCGATAATCTTCATCAATGTTGCTGATTTGTTCTTTCGTGAAATTATTCGCTTGCATGGTGTGCCAAATACTATTATTTGAGGTCGTGATACTAAATTTCTTAGCCGCTTTTGGAGATGTTTATGGGCTAAGTTGGGGACTAAATCTGCTTTTTAGTACTACTTGTCACCCTAAGCGATGGACAAGCTGAAGTAGTCGATAGGACTATCTCTACTATGCTTGGGGATGTTCTAAAGAAAAATAAGAAAATGTGGGAGAATGCTTGCCTCATATTGAATTTGCTTATAATCGTTCATTGCATTCTACTACTAAGATGTTGCCTTTTGAAGTTGTGTATGGTTTCCTACCTCGTGCACCTATTGATTTGTTGCCTTTCTTCCATCTTGGGAGAAGGTTAATTTTGATGCTAAAGAACGTACTGAATTGATTTTAAAAATGCATGAGTTAACTAAAGAAAACATTGAGCGTATGAATGCTAAATATAAACTTGCTGGAGATAAGGGTAGAAAACATGTTGTGTTTTGCACTTTTGGAGATCTTGTTTGGTTACATTTAAATGAGGATAGATTTCCTGATTTCGCAAATCAAAGCTAATGCCACGCTCTCTTGATTCCTTTAAGGTGTTGGAGAAAGTAAATGATAATGCATATAAACTTGGGCTACTGCAGATTTAGGGGTTAGTCCACTTTTAACATTGCTGATTTGAAGCCATATTTGGTGAGAAGATGAACTTCCGTCGAGGGGCAAACTTCACATTTTTCAGGGGAGGATGATGGGGACATCAATACCATTATTACCTGACCCTGCTGCTACACATACTTGGACCAATTACTAGGACTCACTTGACACTCCAACTTAAATTCTGCTACTTTCTGCTTCTTGGTAATGATTCTAATATTCATGAGAATATGATGCTGCCTTCAATTGGATACATTTGTTTTGCTTACAAATGAAGGGCCTAACTTGGAGAAGGATGAACATTGGAGCAAGAACACGCATGGAGTTGATGGCATGCGCAAGGGATCAAACGGAGTTACAAGTGATGATTTCAGGGACTTTGAAGCCACCATAATGAGTGCATGAAGCCTTGGACGAAATATACAAGATGCCACTTCATAAATTTAGTCCAGGCTATTCTAGGTGCGTCACCTTATTATTGGGCCAGGCCCATGTAATTTCAAATACATAAGTATAGGC
>JAHHZJ010009458.1:0-12707 GCA_021437245.1 Aegilops speltoides
ACTTGTAACTTGAAAATTTGTACGCTCCATGGTCGAATAGATAGAAAATAACGATTTTGCCTAGAGTAATGAGAAGTTTGGTTAGGCGCCGTTCATGCATAGATGCGTCTGAAAATTATGAAGTTGAGCGAAAGGTAAGATAATAAGCTGTAGTATCATATACTACTACATGGATTTAGGGGAACATAAAAATACATATGGATCCATAAAAATACTATCTTTTGCCTTTGGCTATATGATAGGTGGGCAGCCACCCCACAGGTCACGTGTCATTCACCCAAAGCGGTTTCATCAATCAATGAAGCTATGTCCCCCTCCATGCGGTGCAGTGTCATCTCACAGGACCTCTAGTTGGCGAAGCGAGAGAAGTTTGATGTTCTTGGTTTATTGGTCCCCTTTGCATTTTCGCCAAGTTTTGACCTTTGATTTAACTAATAAAATGTTAATGCATGTAAACAAAAATGCTATGTAAGTCACTTCTGAAAACAAAATAATCCCAAAACACTTAGGCACGGTGCATTAACTCCTCCTTGTTTCTTATTTCGTGACATATCAACCAATGAGAGATGTGAGCCGTGCATGCTTTCAATGACTTGAGAATACCAAACATGACATGCGGTGTTTAGTTTATTGCATGTAATCTTAGTACTCTAGTTAGCAAAAAACATTAAGTTCTCTACCGATAGCAATAAAACACCATGTATTTATTTACGAGAGGGAGTAGTACATTTTTGAGAAGCATTACTAGAGATTGCTAGTCGAATACTAAAATCCAAATGGGCGTGGTAGTACTCCTAAATCCGACGGTGGTGCTACTAGTACTAGTAGTAGTACTACCAATGTACTAGTAGTAGTAGAAGTACTAAGCCTTTGTACTACCGATTAGTCAAATATTACGTGCTGCTCTTCACCAGGTGAAGTGACAAGACCTGCGGAGATGACACGAGTATAGGCGCCGTGTTGGCATACCATAGTCAACCTCACCGTCAAGTCACTATCATCATGGCTGTAGAGCTAGCCTGCTTACAACTAATACTGTTCAACATAATTTCCCGTGCGTAGATGCCGTGCATTGCATGGAACACCAAGATTGGGGGTGCAGTGCGGCGTGACCATCGCGCTAGATTTTTCCGCGACCTTCTAGATGTGGTGGGGTGGAGATAATGCTGATTGTGAGAGACAAGGAGTTGTTTGTAAATAGGGAACAAGTGCGGGCATATTTTTGCAAAAGTGGAGAAGCTTGGTTTGTATGCGTCAGATCTAGATCCAACGGCTATTGGTGAAAGATGGGAGGCACAACATCATCACTGTCAGAGTAAATGACCACGGGTAGCCTAGCCGGCTCCCCCTGGCTCTTCAAAAAATAATAGGCCGATCAAGCCTTCAAGCACCCAAGACAGGGCGCCTACCCCGGCTACCCACAAGCCAACTACTGGAGGCGGCCCGGACTAGAATCCCCATAAACAAAGCGCGGGAGGCCGACTCCAAAGCCGGCCCGCGACATGGCCGACTCAAGCCGACCAGAGCAGTGGCCAAGATTGTGCCCTCAAAGTTTGCACCCATGTAGTGAAGATGGGGCAGGCGTGCAGCAGTGAAACCTGCCGCCCCCAATCCCGGAATCGCATGGCTCTGATCGCCCGTCTGGGAGAGCCGTGGCCCGTCCGTGGCTTGTTGCCATGCTAACCATAACGTCGCCGACAGAGCCATCGATGCTGACCTGCGGTGGCGGCCTCCTAGTCGAGAGAGACACCCGGCGGCCTGCCTCCCTAGTCGGCTGGGGCGTGGCAGCTCTCACCGGTCGCCTCCCTCCCTCAAAGTAAGCGCACCATTGAGGAGGCAGGGCGAGGTAAGGCTACGGTGAGAGGCCGCCACATGGCGTCTGTAGCCATGCTTAGCTCGACAAAGCCCTCGTCATCAAGAGTAAGGCACAGTAACCAGCCCTCGGCGAAGCGGCGGTGGGGCCTACATCGACCGAGGAGGCCGGCAGGTGGGACCCACCGTCGGCGGGCCCCGGATCGATGGAGAGCCGAGCATAGAACAGCGGATGGGCGGCCTTGACCGGATTACCATTGTACCCACGAGGGTAGCACTACTAGGAAAAGCCTAGCAGGCACGGGTTTAGGCCTATCGATGGCGCCAAGTAGGGGCGCTCTTGATGGCATCTGACTAATGCTTAGCAATAGCGCCTACATCCGCTCTTGCTAAATTGACTTTGTAGTAGCGCTTCTTGAGAATAAGCCTCTTGGTAATTAGTAGTAGGCTTCTCCTTCAGCTACTACTATTATTTAGTATTTTATTTCTTTTTATTTCATGTTGTATTCATACACCTTTACACAGTTTTCATACAACAGGAATTTAGAGATTGTTTTTACATCATAATGAGTTATTACATCACGGAGTGAAAGACGTGGACTAGTTTCAAGTGGATGTCCATCCATTGAAACTAATCATGATTCTTTCTAATGATATAATAATATCATCATCATCATCATATCATTAACAACTTATCATCATAATACATCATTGTCATATAACACCTCCTCAAGATCATCGTTTTCATCAATGACATCACATAGCAAATTGGTCACTAATCGTAATCACAAGTACTCCTCATTATCAACTCTAACACATTACCACATAATAAACATATTGTACCTCATAGGACCTATTACATTCAATTAAGACCTACTACATTTCTAAGGTAAAATAGCAAAAAACAAGATAGCCTGACTCTCCATTATGGAGAATGGAGATTAAGCTTGTCTCAATTCTTGCCTTTAGCTGAATGTTACTTCCAAGAACCTCTGTAAGGGCATATTTATCCCTAAGTGTTTTGGTGATTGATGACAATACTCGTGCGGACTAATCGTGTGCCTTGAGTCCTTGGATATGTCATCATTAGGCACAAAGGCGATTCGGTGCCCCTCGGAGACTATTGAAGCGCGTTGTTCTCGTTTCTCCTTGGTGGAGTTGAGTCGTAGGAGAGCCGTACTATTAAGAGGGTCCGCGTCGGAAAGGTAGGGTGGAATCACTCGTACACTTGTCCCTCCTTTCCTTGCACTTTGGAGCTACCGTCGTTATCTTGGTTGTGTGAAAAGCGGCGACTCTTGCTATACTTGCGGTAGTACCGCGTACAGCGGTAGTACCTTGAGCGTCCGGTAATCTTGCCCTTTGGCAGCGTAGTACGCCGGCTACTGACCTAGTGCCGCTCAGGTGCGGTAGTAAGGCGGATGTAATTTTTACATCAGCGCCCTCCGTGATACCGCCCTTTGGTCGTGATATCGCGGCACCACGACCTAGTGCCGCTCTGTTGCGGTAGTAAGGCGGATGTAATTTTTGCATCGCGCCCCCAATAATACCGCTCGTCCGAGCGGTAGTACGTAGAGGCATGTAATCCGCTCCCTTGGAGTAGTAGTGTCGTGGCCCATACGCCTGATACTGCGTCGTCGGTAGTAGGCATGGATGTAATTTTACATCGCGCCGACCACATATCGCGCCTCATGCGGTAGTAATCTGCGTCGGGTTTTACACCACCCTAGTTTACTCGAGTAGGCGCGGATGAAATTTATTTCAACGCGCCCTTCGAGCCGTGACCCTCTGCCTTGTAGTAGTACACTGAGAAGGCGGTAGTATCGGCATAGCGGTAATCTTAGCTCCATCCTCGAGTTGTTCGACTGTCACGGTGCCATGGTAATACGTGGTGGTCCACGCAGTAGTACCTTGTGCGCCTTGTATGTACCGCTTCCTTGGGCGGTAAGTACCGTGGAGTCTGAGCAGAACTAGTGAATAACGGTTGGATTCTTTCCACGACTATATAAGGGATGTCTTCTACCTCTAGTTGACTACCTCTTCCACCTCTAAGCTCCATTGTTGCTCCAAGCTCCATTTTGCTCGATCTCTCTCCTAGCCAATCAAACTTGTTGATTTGCTCGGGATTAGGTGACAAGGGCCCGATCTACACTTCCACCAAAGGATATTTGATTCCCCACTTATCCCTGCGGATCTTGTTACTCTTGGGTGTTGAGCACCCTAGGCAGTTGAGTCACCTCGAAGCCATACTCCATTGTGGTGAAGCTTCGTGGTGGTGTTGTTGTAGGAGCCTCCGATTGTTGTGGAGATTGCTAACCTTGCTTATAAAGGTTGATTGCCTTCAAGGGCACCAATAGTGGAATCACGGCATCTCGCATCGTGTGAGGCGTGAGGAGAATCTGATGGCCCTAGTGGCTCTTAGGGAACATTGTGCCTCCACACCTCTCTAGAGCGTACTTCCCCTTAAAAGGAAGGAACTCGATAACACATCCTCGTCTCCACCGACTCCACTCTTGGTTATTTCGTGCCTTTACTTTCATAGCTTACTTATTGTTTCATCTCTTGCTTGCATGCTTGCTAGTTGTTATTGCATCATATAGGTTGCTCACTTAGTTGCATATCTAGACAACCTATTTGTTGCAAGTTTAATTTAGTAAAGAAAAGCTTAAAATTGTTGGTTGCCTATTCACCCCTCCTCTAGTCAACCATATCAATCCTTTCAATTGGTATCGAGCCTCGTCTCTTTATTAAGGACTTTGCCGTCCGAAGAGTATAGTTGACACCAGCGATGGTGCGGAGGAACACTCGGTGTGAATCCCATCTCATCTTCGGCGAAGGGAACCTCGGTCTCTCGTGAGGAGTTCAATGTGGCTATAGACACATTGAAAACCTCCATAATGACGAGGTTAAAAGCATGTTTAATGATTTCTTAGAGGGACTTAAACTATCTACCGCACCTATGAAAGTGGGTGATCCTACTAACAAGGTGACGGATGCTTTCTCCGACAAGGGGGAAGCTAACAATGAAAAGAGTCCTTCTACTAGTGGTAGAAATGGCACGGCTTCTTTGCCCATGTGGAACCCCGGTTTATGGAGGGCCAATCCCTCCACTCATTTGAATCATGCGGTCCACCTCCTAAGTATGAAAAACATGCAGATTTTGATAATTGGGTCTATCGCTTTAAGCGTCATTTGAAACATGTGAACACTAACCTTTGGAGAGTCATTGAAGAAGGTTTTTATCCTCATGACCCAAGCAACTTCACCCCTCGAGAAGCCGTGGACAATCAATTCAATGAGAGTGCTCTCTTCATCATCCAAGATGCAATCCTCCCGAAGATCTCCCTCACCTTGACCCCATGTTGTGGCTAAAGAAGCATGGAAATGTGTCGAGGGTCTCTATCATGGAAGTGCTAGCATTCAGCGGTCCAACTATGAAGTGGTGCAAGATGAAGCCGACGAGTTTGCAATGAAAGAAGATGAAGAACCTCGTGAGCTCTTTGAAGAGTGACCAAACTTGCGGTGGCACCGAGATCATGGAAGCAAGGACACGGATGACAATTGGATCAGCGGAGGTTCCTCAAGGCCATGATGCCCTACAACAAAGCCATGTCCTCGTCATTCGTCAGCAGACGGACTTCCACACCATGACCTCAAGTGAAGTGTTGGATGAGTTCGTTGCAATGAGCATCTTGGACAAGACCGCCGACAATGTGGTGCTCCGTTCTCAAAGAGTAAAAGCCTAACCTTGGTTTGAAGGCCAAGGTTATTGGGAAGAAGAGGAAGAAGTGGAAGATGAGGAAAGCAACCCGAAGACACCAAGTTTGACTACCATGAGGACATGGCCCTTGCTTCAAGACAATTTTGGAGCAAGAAGAGCTCAAGACCCAACTTCAACTAGAACAACTCAAGTGGCGTCAAGGGCAAGAAAGCGAGTTAGAACTTGCTTCAAGCTGTGGCAATGTGAGCCATTTCGTTGCGGATTGTCCTTACGAGAAGCGGGAGGACAATGGTGGCAAGTTCATCCGAAAAGATAAAGCCAAGTCCTTCCCAACAAGAACAACCGCCAAGAAGACTCCCACGCGTGGGTTGGTGGTTCAAGAAGAATACCAAGAGGATGGCGATGATGATGAGAATGAAGAAGCAGCGGCCATGGCATCCATTGCCATTGCTACTCCCAGGTGTCTCTCTTGAATCACCCAGCGAAAACATCACCGCTAGATGCCTCATGGCTAAGGCTTCAAACAAGGTAACCCCAACATCACAACCACCATCATTACTAATCCCTCCGTGGAGGATTGCATTGATGGACATGTTGAGTCTAATGAGGAAGTGAATGAATTTGAGTCTTTTATAGAGTAAGCTCAAGGGAAAGTCCAAGAAGCACTTTGTTGCTCTCTTGGAACAACTTAGTGAGGCCAATGACATGATCGAGGCTCACGAAGAAACCATCTCCAAGATGGAAGGTCATAGTCGTGACTATGCCGATGAGATATCGGATCTCTCTAATGCTCTTGAGGAAGGCGTGTGCATCGTTTGACTCTTGAGAGTCACACAATGATGACCATGCTAAGTTAAAGAAAGATCTTGATCATGCTCTTGTCATGTCTCGTGTGCTAACCTCAAGAAGGCTAAACTTGGGGTTGATCATGCTAGACTCAAAGAGGAGTTTGAGATACTTGACAAGGCCCACAAGGTCTTGAAGGGTACTCATGCTAGCCTCAAGAGTCTCATGCTCAACTCCAAGTTAAGCTAATCAAGGAAAAGCCACCTTTCCTCATATGGTATTAATTGATAATGCATGTGCTACTAACCCTTGTTGTGAGCATGTGCATCTTGTGGAGAAAATGCCAAGTTGAAGGATCAACTTGAGAAGGGCCTTGTGACTTGCATTCAAGGTGAGAAAAACCTGAGCGACCTTTTGAGCAATCAAAAGGAAGTTGTGAGCAAAAGAAGGAATTGGGTTTGCACCCAAGTCCAAGAAGCAAGAAGAAGAAGAACAACAAGGCCAATCGTCCTCCTTCCCTCAAACAAGCGTTAAGTGAAAGAGGAGAGGGTGCTTCTAAGAGGAAGAAGGAGAAAGTGAAGGAAGTGGATGTCCAAAAGGGCAAGAGCATTTCCTCAAACAAAGCCGGCGAATTTAACCCGTCATATGTGTTGTGTCGTGCTAGTGATGGACATGTTTATGCTAAATTTGTTGGTTCTCCTTATGAGTACATTGAATGGTCTATTTGGGTTCCCAAGACCCTTGTTACTAACATCAAAGGACCCATTACTAAATGGGTACCTAAAACCAAGCATTGATCTCGTGTAGGTGTTTGCTTCCGGTGGGGGATCATGGTTGCTCGATAGTGGAGCAACAAATCATATCACCGGGAGCAAGGACTTGGTGGTGGACGTGCAAGAGATTCCATCTATGCCCACCAATGTTGAGTGTGGTGATGCATCACATTCTAAGGTATTGGGTCTCGGCAAGGTTGTCATTTCTCATGATCTAACGATCGAGAAAGCCATGCTTGTTGAGTCCCTTGCATTCAATTACTTTCGTTCGTCAACTTGCACTCATGGGCTTTGCCACATTCTTTGATATTGATACCGTGGCCCTCTTGTGGAGCAAGACTCTTAAAGTAGCCTTCGTTGGGCATGTCGAGAAACGGTCTCTATGTGGTTAACTTTTGGAGCAACCCACTAAGACGCGACATGCCTAATGGCTAAAGTTGGCGATGGGATGGCTTTGGCATCGCCGTTTAATACGTCAATATGAGATCTTTGCAAAGTCTTCTCAAGGGGACCATGTTAGTGGACTAAAAATGTTAGTTTTGCCAAAGATCGTGCTTGCGATTGCTTGTATCGAAGGAAAGCTTCATGAAAAGCTCACCCTCCTCAACCATCATCTACTCGAAGAGACCCTTGGAGCTCCTTCACATGGATCTCTTGGGCCTCCATCTTTGATAGTCTTGGAGGAAGAAAGTATTGCTTGGTGATTGTGGATGATTATTCAAGATACACTTGGGTATACTTCTTCAAGAGGAAGAGTGAGACCCAACAAACCGTCATCAACTTTGCAAATGAAGCTCAACATCAACATGATGCAAAGATCTTGACAATAAGAAGCGACAATGACACGAGTTCAAGAACTACACCTTGGATGAGTTTCTTAGTGATGAGGGATCAAGCATCAATATCGGCACCTTATCGCCTCAACAAAATGGTGTTGCGGAGAGGAAGAACCGGACGTTGATGGATGCGGCAAGGACCATGATGGCGAATTCAAGTCCCGTAAAACTTTTGGGCGAAGCCATCAACCACGCATGTCATGCATCCAATCAGCTCTATCTTGCAAAGGCTTGAACAAGACTCCTTATGAGATCCTCACGGAACAAGCCCAACCTCAAGTACTTCGGTGTTCGGTTGTAAGTGTTTCATTCTCAAGAAAGGTGTTCGGTTGTCTAAATTTGAGGCTAGAGCTCATGAGGGCATATTTTTGGATATGCTACAAACTCTCATGCTTACCGTGTCCTCAACAAGTCCACGGACTCATTGAGAGGCGATGTAACGTGGAGTTTGGAAAATAATGGCTCCCAAGTGGAGCAAAGTGGTACTTGTGATATAGGTGATGAAATTCCTCCCCAAGCCATAAGAAGAATGGGTATTGGTCAAATCCTACCCATTGAGGAACCCCTTGTGGCCGAAGGAGAAGGATAATGCTCTACTCAAGTAGAGCCATCACCTCATCAAGACCCTGCGCTTAGAAGAACAAAGTGAAGGCCCTCAACCTCGTGAACAAGACCAAGGGCAAGATCTACCTCAAGGCGGTGATGAACCACTAAATGATGCCCAAGGTCAAGTTCTCCCCCTCGGCGAGTTCAAGATCAAGAGCAACCTAGAGATCAAGAACAAGCTCAAGGCGGCGCTCAAGATCATCAAGTCAACCCTCCTCCTTCCACACCGAGGAGGAATTAGGCGTCGTGCCGCGAAGATTGCTTCAAGCTCACCACCCAAGGCCATCTCATGGAAAATGTGGTTGGAAGCCTACGAAAGGAGGTAAGCACTCGTAGACAATTGGCAAACTATTGTGAACATCACGCGTTTGTCTCTTGTGTCGAACCCCAAAAGGTCTATGAGGCACGAAGACTCGGATTGGCTCAATGCCATGGCATGAAGAACTCAACAACCGAGTACAACAAGGTGTGGAGATTGGTGCCAAGACCATCCAGGAACCACAGCGTCATTGGAACCAAGTGGATATTCAAGAACAAGCAAGATGCTCATGGGAACATCATTACAACAAAGGCAAGATTGGTAGCACAAGGCTACTCCCAAGTCGAGGTATCGACTACGGTGAAACCTTTGCTCCCGTTGCTAGTCTTGAATCCATTTGATTGTTGATTGCTTATGCTTCCCATCACAACTTTAAGTTGAAACAAATGGATGTGAAAAGTGCTTTTCTTAATGGTCCCATTAATGAGTTGGTATATGTCAAGCAACCCCCCCGGGTTCGAGGATCCCTACTTTCGGATCATGTATATCAACTCGATAAGGCACTCTATGGCCTTAAACAAGCCCCCGTCGTGGTATGACCACCTTACGAGTTGTTACAAGATCGTGGATTTGAAGTAGGGCTAATCGACCCCCTCTTTTTTACTAAGAAGGTCGGCGGGGAGTTGTTTGTATGCCAACTATATGTTGATGATATTATATTTGGTTCCCCTAACAAAGCTTTCAATGAAGAATTTGCGCTCTCATGACCTCCAAGTATAAGATGTCTTGATGGGAGAGTTGACGTTCTTCCTTGGTTTCGACATCAAGCAAAGAAGAAGGAACCTTCATCAACCAAGCCAAATACACTCAAGACATGCTTAAAAGATTCAAGCTAAGTGATGTCAAGCGGCTACTACACCAATGCCTACCAAGTGCCAACTTGACATCGATCCCAATGGTAAGCGGTGGATCAAAAGGTATATCGCTCCATGATTGGCTCCTTGCTTTACCTTTGTGCATCTAGACCGGATATCATGTTGAGTGTGGGGATGTGTGCACGTTTTCAAGCCGCACCAAAGGAAAGTCACTTTGTGGCGGTCAGCGAATCTTCGATATTTGGCTCATACCCCAAACTTTGGCTTATGGTACCCAAGAGGAGCAAACTTCAAGCTTGAAGGTTTCATGGATTCGATTAGGCGGGAGACAAAGTGGATAGGAAGTCCACTTCGGAGGTGCCAATTTCTTGGTTGCTCTTTGGTAAGTTGGTCTTCCAAGAAGCAAAGTTGTGTGTCTCTCGTCCACGAGCGGAGTATGTGGCGGCGGTAGTTGTTGTGCTCAACTCCTATGGATGAGGCAAACTTTAAAGAGATGCAGTGTCATTTGTGACAAAGTGCCTCTTTGGTGTGATAATGAAAGTGCCATCAAGATTTCTCTCAATCCGGTGCAACACTTCAAGGCGAAGCACATTGAGATTGGTATCACTTCATCGGGATCACATTAGGCGAGGGAGATCGAGCTCAAGTATGTCAACACTCATGATAACCTTGCGAGATATTTTCACGAAGCCCTTGGATGAAGTAAGATTTGTGAGTGAAGGCATGAGCTAAATATCATTGATTTGAGCAATGTGACTTGAACCGTGCACCCCACCACCACTCAACTTGTTGTCTAGTTTAGATGTAGGCATGGACATAGGGGAGTGTTGTTCTCTTAATGAACTCTCCCTCCCCCATTATGCATAAATAGATCACCTCTTTCACATTAGCCATTTTTATGGTACTTGTGCTTCAAAGCGAGTTTTGGTCATGGGCCCAAGGATAATTCTTGGCGGTGCCATACCATCCAACTCAAACATAGGTGGCTTGCACCGCCCTCTCTCTGTGAGAGGTTTTGCCACTTTAGGATTTCTGTTGTTCCTTGGTATGTGCTTGTTTTGTGCAGTTTTGGGTTGTTCATTTTTTTGTGCAAAGCGCTTTTCTCCTTGTTCAAAACCCTCGGTGGCGTGAGCTCACGGTACTACATGATCGATCGCAGTACTACATGACCAACCACGGTACTACCGCTGATGGGAACCGCAGTACTACCGTCCCCAGAGGCAGTAATTTTTCTTGCCGCTGGTTATGAGTACTACCGCCTCGGCGCAGTACTTCCGCCGGCGGTACTACTGCGATGACCAGCGAGTACTACGCGCCGGTTCGGCGTGGGGATAAGGTCGGGCTCACGCGTTGTCTCTTCCTCTCTCCATACCCATTCACCCATACCCATTCACCCTCTTCTCTCCATGTTGTCTCTTCCTCTCTGTGCTCCTGAGCGGAGCCGGCGTTAGTCGCGGATCTCCTCCACGCTGCCCTCCTGTGATTCCGTCCGGTGGGATCGTTCCCCTACGTGCTCTTGCTATGGACCAAGGTTTTTCCCCAAATCCTTCTCCGTTTTGATTGTATTTGGTTCTTCTAGGTTTTGGGGGAGGCTTGTATGTTCTTGAGATTCCTAGTCTAGATCTCTGCAAGAGTAGGATGAAGGAGTGTAGTATTGCATATGATTTACACTTGTATTGTTGTCTTGCACTAGATCTGGTCACGTGCACCATGTGGTTTTGCGGTTCTTTTTGATTCAAATCCTGCTAGATCCGAGCGATGTGGTACTACCGCCCGTGAGGAGCGGTACTACCGCTCTCATGGTACTACCGCCCCTAGGCGCGGTACTACCAGCGCGTCTTGATACTAAAGCCTTACTACTGCGACCACGGTACTCCGTGACCCCTCACAGTACTACAGCGTGCGGCTGTACTAAGCCTTTATATGAACCCATAGCAGATCTACCGTGGCTCACATCTATCGCATGCCAACTTTCTCGTTTATCTTCTATGGGATTCATGTGCTCTCTTATAGCCTTTGCATTGATTCGTTTTGCCTTGTTTTGGTGCTTTGCGTGTGTGTCTTAGGTGGTGGCTCTGGGCCAATCCCGTTAGTGACACGGCTCCAAGCATCTGCGCAACCAGGAGAAGTTCGAGGGTCATCGCATCGAAGCACAATGTCAAGACCACGTAGCAAGCACAAGGAGCCGCCGAGTATGGATGAGATAGGCGCTCAAGAGTATGTCCGTCTCAGGCAGCTTCACCCCTATGTGACCCCACGCTCCACTATCAGAGGATGTGAACTGTTCTGGAACAAGACCCAAACCCAGATCTACTTGGATGTCATCAAGAACAAGCAGAATACCTATGTGGAGGTGAAGTGGATTGATATGCACCACATGAGGAAGGACAAGTTTTGTGACTACTTTGGGGAGGCTCTGGACTTGGTGGAGCAGTTTGGAATTGAGCATGTGATCTCTTTCCACATGGACTATGACCCTGAGATCATCAGTCAGTTCTTTGCCTTAGTGTTCTTTCACACCAATGATGAGAGGAGGATGACTTGGATGACCAATGGCCGGTTATACGCTACAGGAAGGAGTTCATGGATTTGCTTCATGTTGCTGATGATGGACTTGACACTCCCGTTGGTGTTTGCCCTCACGGCAATGCTAACTCTACTGACAAGGACAAGCTCACCCCGTTCATGGTTGAGAAGACGCTCGCTGCTGGCAAGACAATCTTGGTTCTCAACCCCTTTCTGGATATCATGTACCGCATCTTCCGCAACTCTCTGTTCCCACGCATCGGTGACAAAGACAAGGTTCATGCCTACATGGTGGACATGATGCTACGTGCGAGGAGGCTCACTCGTCTCGGACTCAGCCATGATGTCTCTCACATCATGTGGTGTGAGCTTCGATTTCTTGTGTTCAACGCAAGGTGCCTATTATGGACCCTACATGTTTACTGCTGATTTGAAGACTTGGGAGAAGATGTACCACGAGGAGGTTCTGGCTCCAGGTGGATTAGCCATGAGCCCATTTGTCGAGGTCGAACCAGG